>PVLC010043870.1:0-12372 GCA_004027655.1 Graphiurus murinus
CAACTTAGTGAGACCTGGTTTCAAAATAAAGAATAAAAAATAGGGCGGGGGGTACAGCTCAAAGGTAGAATGTCCCTGAGTTCACTCTCCAGTACCGCAAAAAAAAAAAAAAAAAAAAAGTCTGGGGGTGTGGCTTGGAGGTAGAATGCCCCTGAGTTCAATCCCCAGTACCACAAAAAATAAAAAATAAGAATAAGCCCCGCATGGTGGTACACGCTTGTAATCCCAGCATTTGGGAGGCTGAGACCGGAGGATCCGGGTTCGCGGCCAGCCTCAGCTACCTAGTGAGGCACTCTGCAACTTAGTGAGACCTGGTTTCAAAATAAAGAATAAAAAATAGGGCTGGGGGTATAGCTCGGAGGTAGAATGCCCATGAGTTCAATCCCCAGTACCACAAAAAAAAAAAAAAGAAATAGGACTGAGGGTATAACTTGGAGGTAGAATGCCCCTTGGGTTCAATCCCCAGTACTGCAAAGAATGAATGAATGAATCAATGATAGGGCTGGGGTATGGCTCAGAGGTAGAATGTTCCTGTGTTCAATCCCCAGTATCACAAAAATAATATCAGATGGATGACCAACTTAAAAATTTGCTCTAGTGCCAGTCATAAAGAATGTGTTGTCTACCTTGTAGACTAGTATAAGGTAAAGATCACTGAAACAGAAAGATTAGAATACACCAGTTTTTAACTAAAGTGGGATCTTGAAAAGTTTCTTCTCTCAGTCTATTTCCTGAATGTTCCTATATGCCAAAGAACTGGGATAAAGGCTTTGTAGTATCCTGTCTAAACACTACCCTACTCCAAAGAGTCCTATGAGGTTGATAACTGCATCTCCATTTTACAAAGGAAAGACAGGTACAAAGAGGTTTAATAATTTGACCAGGGTCCACAACTTGTAATAATCACACTAGAACCCATACTCACATACCATTCTCATAACATGAGCTTCCTATCCAACAGTTCTGAGGAATCATACCAGGGCCTCAGTCATGCCAGGGATGTGCACTACCCCTGAGCCACATCCTCAGCCCCTACTACCTTTTTTTTTTCCCCCCCGGTACTGGGGATTGAACCCAGAGGCATTTATTTTACCTCCAAACTCCACCCCCAGCCCTATTTTTTATTCTTCATTTTGAAACAGGGTCTCACTAAGTAGCTGAGGCTGGCCGGGAACCCGGATCCTCTGGTCTCAGCCTTCCAAGGACTGGGATTACAAGCATGCGCCACCACGCCCAGCTCCCTAGCATCTTTTAATAAAACATTTTTCTATCTTTCTCTTGTTTAATTATTCTGCCGCCAATGACTCTGTTGACCTCTGCCTTGTCCTGACTCTCTGCCAGTCCTCTCCTCTCTCCAAGTCTTACGTGACTCTTTCCTTTCTCCGTGACCTCATCGTCCTCTCTGACTTCCACTACCAAACACTTACATGAAAATTACTAATAATCTGGGTCCTAGCCCAAAAGTTCAAACTGATTGCTGATTTCATCCGCGCTAAGAGAATGTGTTGGCTTTGTTCAGTGATCTAAGTGCCCTATGCCTGGCACGAGACATTTACTTAATAAATAGGCGTTAAGTGAAAAGCCCCAGAACTACGTTCAAACTTGACGGTGCTTACACCTAACAATTCCCCTCCGCCGTACTGAGGATTTAACCCAGGGACACTCTACTACTGAGCTACCTTCCAGCCCTTTTTATTTTGACGGAGTCTTGTTAAGATGCCGGGGCTGGCCTCGAACTAGCGATCCTCCTACCTCAGCCTCTCAGGGGTGCCCGGCTACCCCTAATTCTTGAAAACAAACAAAAACCAGCTTCTCGGGCATTCCCTACTCTAGTGTCCTAGGCAGTAGCACCGGAGGAAGCCTGTAGATCACCCTGATTAAGAACCCTCCCTTACCGCGCGAGCCTCACCCGCCTCGGATGTGGCCGACCTAGCTGTCCCCAGCGCGTCACCCACTGTAGTTGAGCTGGGGGGAAATCTCGCGCGATTTGACGAGAAGAGAGGGGCTAACTCGCGGCGCGACCTTTTGCCTCCGACCGCACTACGCAGGCGCAAAGCTAGACCCTGCTCCGCGCCCCTCCCCTCCCCAGGGCTGGGATCTTGGAAGTTCAGGTTCGGTTCCTGGGTTGGCCAGGTTTCCCTTAGAGGCGGAGAAAATGCCTATCTTCAAAGGATAAGTCACCAAACTGGGCAAAACGCATTAATAAATTAACCAGGATTGGTGCCCTGAGGCCACACCTACCGTCTGGACCCAAGCGGCAAATCGTTCAACCCTGACCAATGGTTCACAACCAGCCGTCCTTAAACGAATTTTATTTGTGCTTTGGACTCCGCCAGCCTCAGACTGGGAAATTACAGTGAGAGATGGACCATCTAGCCTATCCTTTGTTTTGTAGATAGGGAAACTGAGGCTCAGAGGGCTGATGTGTTTGGACCACCCACCTTTCAGCGAGTTAGGGGTAGTGCTGAGGTTAAAACTTTTCTCTCCAAGCTGCTGGCCCATGGCTCTTCAGCGCATCTTTACGACAGAGTTTAATCTTTTCTTTCGCAGAGGATTCCAGATTCCTCAAAATGAATTACCTAATGTGGGCTGATTTCTCAATTTCATTAATTATTAAGCGCCTCTTTTAATACTGGACTGGAAAGCACACGGCTTATTCCTAGCACAGCTTTGGATCCCCAAGGACTTCAAACCCTATGAGAATTAGGGGCAGGTACAAAAAGTGCTACTTAGCTAGAAGAGGGGTGACACACCTGTAATCCCAGTACTAGGGAGACTGAGACAGGAGGATCACAGGTTCCAGGACAGCATACTAATTTAATAAGACCCTGTTTCAAAATAAGGGGATGGGGGCAGAGCTCAGTGATAGAAAGCCCCTGGGTTAAAACCCTAATATCAACACATACATTCATGGGACTGGGGGTGTAACTCAGTGGTAGAATGTCCCTGAATTCAATCCCCAGTAACACACACACTGTTGTTTCCATTAAATTCTAGTGGGAGCTAATAGTGCAGCACAAATTATGGTACAGAGTAGCTAGAAGAGGACTTGATGTGGTACAGAATAGCTAGAAGAGGACTTGATGTCCACCACGCCCAGCTCCTATTTTATTTTTATTTTGAAGCAGGGTCTCATTAGGTTGATGAGAGTTTCACTACTTGCTGAGGCTGTCCTCGGACCTGCGATTCTCCTGCCTCAGCCTCACAAATACTAGCATTACAGGCGTACACTACCATACCTGGCTAGTATCTGACTTTAAAAAAATGCAAAATTGCCAGGCATGGTGTCGCACGCTTGTAATCCCAGCATTTGGGAGGCTGAGACCGGAGGATCCGGGTTCGCGGCCAGCCTCAGCTACCTAGTGAGGCTCTCTGCAACTTAGTGTGACCCTGTTTCAAAATAAAGAATAAAAAATAGGGCTGGGGGTATAGCTCGGAGGTAGAATGCCCCTGAGTTCAATCCCCAGTACTGAAAAAAAAAAAAAATGAAAAAAATATTCAGCTTCACTCACATGAGACACACAAACTAAAACTTATCATTTCTTACCCACAAGATTGGCTAGGTGCTAACTATAAAGAAAATCTCTTATTGATCTTGTCTGATCAAACTCTCATTCCAGAGGGGTCCTGCCCCACACCCTGGAGGAAGAAATGCTACAACTGAAAGGCCAAGAAAAACCTGGTCAGACCGGCCTCATTGGGTTTCCCCATTCGATCTATCACTATTATATCAGACATTATTTTGTACAATCATATTTCTACATGGCTATCACTGTTTCATCAATCTTAAGCATAAAATGCTATTTTCCCCAGTGTCTTTGGATCTTCATGATTTTTTAAAATTAATTAATTTATTTCTTCATGATATTTTATTTATTTATTTTTTTGTCATACTGGGAATTGAACCCAGGGGCATTCTATCTCCAAGCTACACTCCCAGCCCTGTTTTTTTTTTTTTTTTGCGGTACTGGGGATTGAACTCAGGGGCATTCTACCTCTGAGCTATACCCCCAGTCCTATTTTTTATTCTTTATTTTGAAACCGAGTCTCACTAAGTTGCGGAGTGCCTCACTAGGTAGCTGAGGCTGGCTGAGAACCCGGATCCTCCGGTCTCAGCCTCCCGAATGCAGGGATTACAAGAGTGTGCCACCACGCCCGGCTCCAGCCCTATTTTTTTATTCTTTATTTTGAAACAGGGTCTCACTAAGTTTCGGAGAGCCTCACTAAATAGCTGAGGCTGGTCCTGAACCTGTGATCCTCCTGTCTCAGTCTCCCAAGTACTGGGTTTACAAGCATGTAGCACCACACCTGACTCTGAGTCTTCCTTCTGAAGGCTCCTACATCATGTAAAACTAAGATTAAATCAATTTGTTGTGTTTGGTTTTTTGTTGTTGGTTTTTGCTTTTTGTTTTGTGGCACTGGGGATTGAATCCAGAGACATTCTACCTTCGAGCTACATCTCCAGCCTGATTTTATTTCTTATTTGGAAACAGGATCTCACTAGGTTGATGTCTCACGACTTGCTGAGGCTGTTTTCGAACCTGTGATCCTTCTATCTCAGCCTCCCAAGTACTGGGATTACAAGCATGCACCACCACACCCAGCCTGCTGTGCTTTTTGTTGTTATTGTTAACCTGTTATAGTGTGTCATTCATGATGCTTTTTTTTGGTACTGGGGATTGAACCCATCCAAGCTACACCCCCAGCTCTATATTTATTAATTTGTTGGTACTGGAGATTGAACCCAGAGGCATTCTACCTCCAAGCTACACCTCCAGCCCAATTTTCTTTCTTTCTTTCTTTCTTTCTTTCTTTCTTTCTTTCTTTCTTTCTTTCTTTCTTTCTTTTTTCTTTTTTCTTTTTTTTGTGGCACTGGGAATTGAACCCAGGGACATTCTACTTCCAAGCTACACCCCCAGCCCCATTTTTAATTCTTTATTTTGAAATAGGGTTTCACTAAGTTTCGGAGGGCCTCACTAAGTAGCTGAGACTGGCAGAAAACCTGCAATCCTCCTGTCTCAGCCTCCCAAGTACTGAGATTACAAGCGTGCATCACCACGCCTGGCTCTATTTCTTATTTTTTCAAGTAAGAAATAAACAGGGTCTCACTAGGTTGCTCAGAGCTTCACTAAGTTTATGAGGTTGGCTTTGAATCTATGATGCTCCTGTCTCAGCCTCTCAAGTACTAGGAATACAAGTGTGTGCTATCGTGCCCATTGTTTGTTTATTTTTTAAACAGAGTCTCGCTAGGCTATTGAGAGTCTTGCTACTTGCTGAGGCTCGTCTCTAACTTGCGATCCTCCTGTTAGCCTATCAAGTACTGGGATTACAGGTGTGCACTACCCATATCTAGCTCTATTTGTAAATTTTGTGTGTGTGGGTGTGTGGGGGGGGGTACTTGGGTTGGAATTCATGGACATTCTATCTCTGAGCTACATCCCCAGCCCTATTTTTTTATTCTTTATTTTGAAACAGGATCTCACTAAGTTGCAGAGAGCCTCACTAAATAGCTGAGGCTGGCCATGAACCTGTGATCCTCCTGGCTCAGCCTCCCAAGTACTGGGATTACAAGCCTGTGCCACCACATTCGGCTTTATTTGTAAATTTAATGGGATGTCTAAGGGATCTTTTCCTAATTTATGTTGTATATGGCATCAAAGACAAATCTCTAAGAGCTGTTATCAGAGTTTGAAAAGCATTAAATAAACAGCTGCAAACAGGAACTGAAACCAGGAATTCTGTCTGTAAATCCTGTGACTGCTTGTTCCTCTCTGGGCCAGTCACAGGGCCTCTCTTGCCTCAGTTTTCTCATCCCCAAAATGACTACCTTTTTATTTACCACCAGAGGCACTGAGAGCCTTAATTAATATTTAGGAAATAACTTGTAATCCTCATAACATGAGATTCATAATTGAAAGACCATACCCTGAGCATGGCCCATTTCATTTTATCTGAATGTTTTCCTAACTGAATTGGTTGTACATCTCAGTGTGAATTAGTATGCAGCACTGTTGTTAAATTGAGTGTTGAATTTCACTCCCAAAAGAGTTTTCTCCTTCAGTAATGAAAAAGACAAAGCATACATTATTGCCGTAATAACACCCTCACTATGATCTCGTCATTTCACAAAAATCAAAACAGGAGTTGAGCCGGGCATGGTGGCACACACTTGTAATCCCAGTACTTGGAAGGCTGAGACAGAAGGATCACAGGTTCGAGGGCAGAGTCAGCAAATAGTGAGATTTTCTCATCAACTTTGCGAGAGCCTGTTTCAAAATAAAAATAAAATAGGGTTGGGATGTAGCTTGGAGGTAGAATTCCCCTAGGCCCAATCCCCAGTACTACGTCAAACAAACAGACATTGGGCCGAATTTTTCCTTAGAGAAGAGACCTTCAGAGAAAAGCCATGTGTTATAGGGACACTCTTTTTTTTTGGTAGTACTGGGGATTGAACCCAGAGGCATTCTACCTTCGAGCTACACCCTCAGCCCAATTTTATTTCTTATTTGGAACAGGGTCTCGTTAAGTTGAAGAGAGTTTCTTTTTTTTTTTTTTTTTTTTGCGGTACTGGGGATTGAACTCGGGGCATTCTACCTCCAAGCTATAACCCCCAGCCCTATTTTTTATTCTTTATTTTGAAACAGGGTCTCACTAAATTGCGGAGTGCCTCACTAGGTAGCTGAGGCTGGCCTCAAACCCAGATCCTCCAGTCTCAGCCTCCCAAATGCTGGGATTATAAGCATGCACCACCATGCCCGGCTTAGAGTCTCACTTCTTGATGAAGCTGTCCTTGAAACTTCGATCCTCCTGTCTCAGCCTCCCAAGTACTGGGATTACAGGTATGAGCCACCATGCCTGGGGTTATAGGGACAATCTTAACAGGCATTGCTTACATTTCCTTTTTTTTTTTTTTTTTGCAGTACGCAGTACTGGGGACTGAACTCAGGGCATTCTACCTCTGAGCTACATCCCCAGCCCTATTTTTTATTCTTTTTTTTTTTTTTTGCGGTACTGGGGATTGGACTCGGGCATTCTACCTCTGAGCTACACCCCCAGCCCTATTTTTTATTCTTCATTTTGAAACCGAGTCTCACTAAGTTGCGGAGTGCCTCACTAGGTAGCTGAGGCTGGCCGCAAACCCGGATCCTCCAGTCTCAGCCTCCCCAATGCTGGGATTACAAGCGTGCGCCACCATGCCCGGCGTTATTCTTTATTTTGAAACAGGGTCTCACTAAGTTGCGGAGTGCCTCACTAGGTAGTTGAAGCTGGCCTCGAACCTGGATCCTCCGGTCTCAGCCTCCCAAATGCTGGGATTACAAGCGTGTGCCACCATGCCCGGCTTACATTTCCCTTTTTTCTTTTCTATTTCCACATTCCATTCATGAAAACTCAAGAGAAGACAAGACCCAGCATCATATAGACACAAACACTTCCTTTACTTTTTATTTTATTATTATTTTTTGTGGTACTGGAGATTGAACCCAGGGGTGCTTTCCCACTGAATTACATCCCCACGCTTGTAATCCCAGTACTCGGAAGGCTGAGACCGGAGGATCCGGATTCGTGGACAGTCTCAGCTATTTAGTGAGGACCTCTGCAACTTGGTGAGACCCCATTTCAAAATAAAAAATAGGACTGGGGTTGTAGCTCAGAGGTAGAATGCCCTTGGGTTCAATCCCAGTACTGAAAAAAAAAAAAAAGAATGACATCCCCATATCTATTTTTATTTTTGTTGGTTTTTTTAGATAGGCTCTCGCTAAATTGCCTCGAACTTGGGTTCCTCTCATCTCAGCCCCCCAAGTAATTGAGATTATAGGCCTGTGTTATAGTTAGATATAAAAATATCCCCCAAGAGCTCACTTATTAATATTTGGAGTTGATGTAATCTAGTCTTGAGGGTTGTAACCCCAGCAGTGGATAAACCCATTGTAATGGGTTTACCTGGGTGGTACCTGGTAGGCCGTGGGCTGGCTGGAGGAGGTGGTCCCTGGGGTGTGGCCTTGGAGGTTACATATGGTTCTTCCTCCCCCTGCTCACTGTCTCTCTCTTGCTTCTGGCCTCCCAGATGTGAGGAGCACAGCCCACGTGCTCTTCCTCTCTCCCCCTCCCGCCACCATGCCCAAAGGTCCGCAGTCTCCAAACTCACATGGACTGAACCTGAAACCTAAGAAAATAAATCTTTCCTCTAAGTTACATGGTCGATCTTTTAGGTTATCACTGCAAGAACGCTGACCAGAACAGCCTGCATCACTGCACCTAGCTTCAGACACTTCTTTTAAGTAGCTCCTCCAGGATGGTGGAATATACCTGTAATCCCAGTATTTAGGAGACTGAGACAGGAGGATCTCAGGTACATAGCCAGCCTCCGCAACTTAGAGAGACCCTCAGCAACTTAGACCCCGTTTCAAAACAAAAATTAGAAACGGGATGGAGTTTAATCCCTAATAACACACACACACACACACACACACACACACACACACACACACACACACACGTGTTCCTGTTTCTCTTCTAGCCACTCCACCCATCCTATGAGTTTCTTTTCTGTCCCCTTTGGTACCCGAGAAAAGACTTTCTGATGCCTGGTTCCAGCCAGCCCCCCTTTCCTTGCTGACTGCTAAAGAACTAGCGAGCAAGAACTTTTGAAGTGAGCTGCCAACCCGCAGCTCTTCAGCCAGTCTCAGTTGTGATGTTTATTGATATTTGAAAATACTCTTCAATATCCATCTTCAATTGGTACTCTACCACAGTATTTCTACTGTGATCAGAATTCAGTCAGGAACACAACTCTATCCCCCTACACATAACTATATATCAATAATTCAAGTTTCTACACATAAAAGTATACAGATTTTTCAGCTGGGTGCAGTGGCACATACCTGTAATCCCAGTACTCGGATGGCTGAGACAGGAGGATCACAAGTTGGAGGCCAGCCTGAGTAATTTAGCAAGACTCTGTTTCAAAATGAAATAGGGTTGGGTGTAGCTCAGAAGTAGAAACTTCCCTGGATTCAGTCCCCAGTATCCTCCCCACTACACACACACACACACACACACACACACACACACACACACACACAAAATACAAATTTTTCTATTCAGACTTTTTACAGCAGAGGAAAGCATGCTGATTATCAGTTCATTGGTAGCTATTTTGCTCATGGCAAAAATTTTCCTATTGAAAAAAGGAAATTGGAGAGAGACTCTAGACGAAGAAGGAGAAACCTTAGATGAGCAAAGAAGGTGACTTAACTGAAGGTGGTGGGGGAGGAACACCCTAATGCACATGATGTACTTTCACAAACATATTAAAGTCAATCACTAAACTGAACTTGAGAAGGAGGGAGGGGGAGGGAGTGGGGCAGGAATTGAGGAAAGGTTAAATGAGAGATGTGTGCATGTATGCCTTTACCAGTTTGTACCTAACAAAGATGTATGGTTACAATGCACCAATACATTTTTTTGTTTTTTTGGCGGCACTGGGGATGGAACCTAGGGGCATTCTACTTCTGAGCTACACCCCAGTCCTATTTCTTATTCTTTACATTGAAACAGGGTCTCACTAAGTTGCAGAGGGCCTCACTAAGTAGTGAGGCTGGCCCTGAACCAGGATCCTCTTGTCTCAGCCTCCCAAGTACTGGGATTACAAGTATGCGTCACCATGCCCAGCTAAAAAATTTTTTTAAAAAATGGAACATGCTGGAAGCCAGGCGTGGTGGTGCACGCTTGTAATCCCAGCATTTGGGAGGCTGAGCCCGGAGGATCCAGGTTCGCGGCCAGCCTCAGCTACCTCGTGAGGCACTCTGCAACTTAGTGAGACCTGGTTTCAAAATAAAGAATAAAAAATAGGGCTGGGGGTGTCGCTTAGAGGTAGAATGCCCCTGAGTTCAATCCCCAGTACCACAAAAAAAAAAAAAAAAAAAAAAAAAAAGAGGTACATGCTGGTTATAAACTAGAGAAAAAAAAATAAATAAATAAAAGATCTATCAAGCCCTGAAGAAAAGAGGAAATTGGGAAAACTTGAAGAATCAAAATAGTATGATTTAAGCCGGGCGTGGTGGCGCACGCTTGTAATCCCAGCATTCGGGAGGCTGAGACCAGAGGATCCCGGTTCCAGGCTAGCCTCAGCTACCTAGTGAGGCACTCCGCAACTTAGCGAGACTCGGTTTCAAAATAAAGAATAAAAAATATAGGGCAGGGGGTATATCTCGGAGGTAGAATGCCTCTGAGTTCAATCCCCAGTACCGCAAAAAAAAAAAAAAATAGTATGATTTATAGTAATAATTTATAAAGTGATTCACTAGAGCATTATATTTTTTCAAAATTAAATACATTACATGTGAAACCACAGGTTTATCTACTTTGGGTGGTGAGGGAAAAGCAAAAAGATTAGAATATTGTATATAAACAGTTTAGCTTTAGTAAAACAAGATCATACAGCAGAGTAAAAAACTTTTATGTCCAGAGCCGTGCATGGTAGCGCACACTTGTAATCCCAGTACTTGGGAGGCTGATTCGGAAGAATCCGGGTTCGAGACCAGCCTTAGTGAAGCTCTATGCAATTTAGTGAGACCCTGTTTTAAAATAAAGAATAAAAATAGGACTAGGGATGTAGCTCAAAGGTAGAATGCCCCTGGGTTCAATCCCTAGTACCACAAAAAAACAAACAAACAAACAAACAAAAACCCAAAACCTTTTATGTTCAGAAATGAAAATGCAGCCAGGCGTGGTGGCGCACGCTTGTAATCCCAGCATTTGGGAGGCTGAGACCAGAGGATCCGGGTTCGCAGCCAGCCTCAGCTACCTAGTGAGGCACTCCGCAACTTAGTGAGACTTGGTTTCAAAATAAAGAATAAAAAATAGGGCTGGGGGTGTAGCTTGGAGGTAGAATGCCCCTGAGTTCAATCCCCAGTACCGCAAAAAAAAAAAAAAAAAAAAAAAAAAAAAAAAAAAAAAAAAAAAAAAAAAAAAAAAAAAAAAAAAAAAAAAAAAAAAAAAAAAAAAAAAGAAATGAAAATGCTTTGAAGAACTGTTTCAAATTATTCTATTTTACTATAAAGGGTTCATAAAATTTGATTGCATACTGCAGCAAATTAATGACAAGCTAGCAATTACTAAAAGCATCCCCTGAAATCCAGTGCTTCTATATTTTAGAAGATAAGAGTGTTGTATAAACTGGGCATGATGGAGCAAGCCTGTAATCCCATTACTTGGAAGACTGAGACAGGAAGATCACAGATTCGAGGCCAGCCTCAGCTTTGGGAGTGTAGTTCAGAGGTAGCATGACCCTGGGTTCAATCTCTAGTGTCAAATTAAAAAAGTGTTGTATAGCCAGGCTTGGTGGCACATGCTTGTAATCCCAGGACTTGGGAGGCTTGAGACTGGAGGATCCGGGTTTGCAGTCAGCCTCAGCTACTTAGTGAGACTCTCTGCAACTTAGTGAAACCCTGTTTCAAAATAAGGAATAAAAAATAGTACTGAGCTGGGCATGGTGGCACATGCTTGTAATCCCAGTACTTGGGAGGCTGAGACTGGAGGATCCAGGTTCACGGCCAGCCTCAGCTACCTAGTGAGGCACTCCACAACTTAGTGAGACCCTGTTTCAAAATAAAGAATAAAAAATAGGGCTGGGGGTATAGCTTGGAGGTAGAATGCCCCTGAGTTCAATCCCCAGTACCACCAAAAAAAAAAAAAAGTATAGTATTTTGTACTTGGAGGCTGAGATAGGAGGATCACAGGTTTGAGGACAGCCTCAGCAAGTAGTGAGACTCATCAAGATAGCAAGATCCTGTTTCAAAATAAAAGTTAAAAAACAGAGCTGAAAAACATTAATTAAAAATTTTTTTAATTAAAAATAAGGCTCAGAGGCAGGATGTCCCCTAGTTCAATTCCCAGTACCAAAAAAAAAAAAAAAAAAAAAAAAAAAAAAAAAATTACAATGCTTTCTTGAGTCTGTTTCATTCTAGTTAACTATCAAACTTGAGCCGGGGCTGGGCGTGGTGGCGCAGGCTTGTAATCCCAGCATTCGGGAGGCTGAGACCGGAGGATCTGGGTTTGAGGCCAGCCTCAGCTACCTAGTGAGGCACTCCACAACTTAGTGAGACTCGGTTTCAAAATAAAGAATAAAAAATAGGGCTGGGAGGCCGGGCGTGGTGGTGCACGCTTGTAATCCCAGCATTCGGGAGGCTGAGACCAGAGGATCCAGGTTCGCAGCCAGCCTCAGCTACCTAGTGAGGCACTCCGCAACTTAGTGAGACTTGGTTTCAAAATAAAGAATAAAAAATAGGGCTGGGGGTATAGCTCAGAGGTAGAACGCCACTGAATTCAATCCCTAGTACCGCAAAAAAAAAAAAAAAAAAAAAAAAAACT
>PVLC010043871.1:0-12388 GCA_004027655.1 Graphiurus murinus
GGGGAACCTTGTTGCTCCTGCCTCTCTATGCTCCTGAGACCTGAGGAGCTTTCATGGTAACATCATCATTGCTTACCCAAAGTCTATCTATCACCATAGCAGTCTATCATATCTCAGCTTTACTCTGCTTTAGTCATTTCAAGAAGCTTTACAAATGCTAAACAATTGCCATACGACAATTCAGAGAAATAGAAGAGAGAGAAAATGAAGGAATAATATGCTTCTCTTGGAAGGAAGACTAAATTTGCTTAGTCTAAAAATTTGGTTAGGTGCTTTGCATTTAATAGGTTCTTTTCATCTTTGTGTTCATTCATTTGTTCATTAACTTACTTATTTAGCTTTGAGGCTACTCGAGGGCGTCAGTTTCCCATCATTCAGAGAGCAAGCAAAGAATTGCAGGTGAAAAACCATCTTTCCATTATATAATTGCCTTGACAAACTGGGTAATACAGATGTCCCACTACACAGAATGAATTCCATAAGGATTTTGCCAGTCCCCCAAATATGTAAATGTCACTGTATGGATTTCTCATTTCTTACAGAATGTTGTATCAGTTATGCACATGGTAGAGGAAGGAAGGAATATCTCTATTTGAAATCAGTTTGGCAATCATCAGAGAACCTAGCTTAAAATTATCTAAATATTTGTGGCCAGTCCAAGCTCCATCGAACATGTGGTATAGAAAGGCCTTGAGGTCAGACCTCTACAGAAGTGGTTTGCTAGTATTGGCTCCAGAGGCCTGAGGCCAACCGCAGCATTAGGTAGGGGATGGAGGACTCTGTGAGTCTCCAACCCATTGGCTCTCATTAAAATGCTTTTGGAAATTTCTCAGTATCTTAAAGTATGCTTTTTCTTGGATTGTGTATTTGCTCTAAGTAGCATAGCACTTTATAAAATATTCATATATCAAAATTAAATACAATATTTTGCCAAGATTAATTTGAAACTAAAGGCATCTAGGGTCCTTTATGAAGTTAAGTTACTAACACAAACCAGTAGAATTAAATGTATAATCTGAACTCTTAGCACCAATTACTAAGTGATCCTCTTCCTTTTATTATAGAAGGGGTGAGGAGAAGAACATTACCCAGTTTACCATTTTAGTACTGATTGGTTCAAACAGTAGATATAAGACATGTGTTTATTATATGGCAAAATACTTTCTTTTTTTAATTTTAATTTTTATTCATATATTGTAAGCATACATCTTTGTTAAGTACAAACTGATAACGATATATGTGCTCACAATTCTCATTTGACCCTTTCCCCAAATTCCCACCCCGCTCCCTCGCCCTCCCTCCCTCTCAAGTTCAGTTTAGTGAGTAACCTTGATATACATTAGTGTGCCCCCCACCCCCGTCCAACTCCTTCGGTTAAATCAACTTCTTTGCTTTCAAGGGTCTCTCCTTTTTCATCTGGAGACCCTCTTATGCCCCATCATCTCCCTAGCATCCAAATATTAAGGAGAACATATGCTTCTTTACTCTTTGTGACTGGCTAATCTCACTTAACATAATGTTTTCCAGTTGCATCCATTTCCTGGCAAATAACATGATTTTGTTCTTCTTTATAGCTGAGTAAAATTCCATTGTGTACATATCCCATAGTTTTGTAATCCATTCATCTGTCGATGGACATCTTGGCTGCTTCCATTGTTTGGCTATTGTGAATTGTGCAGCTATAGACATAGATACACATATGTCGGTGTGATAGTTTGGTTTCCATTCTTTTGGGTAGATACCCAGAAGTGGTATTGCTGGATCATATGGTAGGTTCATTCCCATACATCTGAGGATCCTGGCAAAATACTTTCTATAATGGGAAAAATACACACATAATTTAAAGAGTATCTAGTTGAATAGTTTGGTTGTTTGAAACTGGAATACATAACCTTTGGGAGAACATGAAGATTTTCCAATGGGTATAAAAACTGGATTCTTCAACTCTTTAGCTTCTAAATGTATTAATTTCTTAATGGGCCACCTATGAATGTGCCTGGGGTCCAGGGCTTCTGTCCTCCCACCTCTCCTTTTACAGTTGCCTTCCTTCTACCTCTCCTATCCTAAAATTGACTATGGTGCATTGCTCAGGAACTAACCATTAAGGTATCCAAGGGACAGTTTGAGATCTCACAACTCATGAGGGAGCCTCTAGCAGAAAAATACTAAAGGGGGCAGCACATTATTTCATCAGGCCTCAAATTCATGGCCAGTCTTCATGCTCTATCTCTTTTAAAATTTGAATTCAGATGTCAGATGCTTAACACAGGGACACAGATTAACACATATGGTACATTTCGATTCAAATATAATCAGACCTTTTTTTTTTTTCTGGCAAAAATTAAATCTGCTTTACCCAATTTGAAACTGGGAACTTTATTTGCCATTTTCCTTTTAAAGACAGTCAATTTCTAAAAATCCAAAAGAAAATCAGAAGCTTCAAGATTTTGAGGAAAATGTATTTAAAGAACATATATTATGTGCTAGAAATTACCACCTTCCCAACTATTTAAATTTATGATAAAAATCCTACATATTAACTTAAAAATCTGTGAGATGGAAATAGTTTGCAAAATTCTCTTAGGATAGATTTGAGCAAATACATTTGACGATCACTGCTACAGAATTCTACCTTATCCCAGGGTAGGGAGGATGAGGGGTGATGATGAAGGTCAAGTGGGGAGACCTTCAGCATCATCACACATCTTCCTCCACTCTGTCTTCCTCCCAGAGTTTTCTTCCTATGGGTTTCTGAGTACCCGTCTTCTCTAGTCCATGACCCACAAAGCCACAGCCCTTCTCATAGTCCCTGCTCCCCATCCCAACTTGGGTTTCATTCCTTCAGAGCTCTAATCTCTGAGAGCAGGAATCTCAGCATTAGACTCATCTTTTGAACGATCTACTAACTTATAGAATGAACATTGGTCATTCTTTTTATTGACTGCACCATTGTGTGGTTTAGAAATTTCCCCATCTGTTGAGCCTTGATTGAATGCTGAGCCCATCTCTCATGATAAAATCTAGAAACTCAACATAGTCCATTTTCAGTTCCTCATAGTAATAACCATCACTTCTAGGCACTTGATGAATGGTAACTCATTTCACCCTCAACCCTGTGAAGTAGGCACTTTTATTATCACATTGATACAGTTGAGGAAACTGAAGCACACAAACAGGAAGTAACTTGGTCATGATCACACAGCAAGTAATCAGAAGAACCAAGATTTGAACTCAATGTATTTGACTCTGGAGTCTAAACTCTTAGTCACCAGGCAAAAGTACATGCCCCAAGTTCAAACAGATTGTAATTACTTCAAATTCATATTTAATAGTTGGTGCTCCAGAGAACTGGTGATAGGAGACTCCATCTAAAAGTGGGGAGGGCCTCTGTGGCTGTGACATGGACCCCCCAAGACAGCATTGTCAGTGATGGCAGTGATAGCAACTGGGGTCCAGGATGGCTGGTTGCTGGCCATGTACACTGCAGCTTGGAGGGTTCAGCTAGGGCAGTGGAGGACCATTTCTAGGGTCAACTGTGATAGCGGCTTTGGCTGTGCAACTCTACCCGGTTCTCTCTCTTCTCTTTCCATGTAGTTCTGAGAAAGTGACTCTCTCTGTCATCCATCTATCTATCTATCTATCTATCTATCTATCTATCTATCTATCTATCATCTATCCAATTTGTCCACCCATCTATCTTCTTCATCATCAGTACTATATCTATGGAACTATAAAATATATAACTACATAGTTATGTTTACCACTATATATATGTGCATATAATTATATTGGCCAGAAAAAGCTCTTATTGCTTGCAGTTAAGGACCTTGATGGTGATCTTTTTTTCCCCTCCAGGGGCATTCTACCTCTGAGCTACACCCCCAGCCCCATTTTTTTCTTGTTGTTCTTTATTTTGAAACAGGGACTTACTAAATTGCGGAGGGCCTGACTAAGTAGCTGAGACTGACTGAGAACCCAGATCCTCCTGTCTCAGCCTCCCAAGTACTGGGATTACAAGCATGCACCACCATGCCCAGCTTGATGGTGACTTTTTAAAGGGAGGATTGGAGCATCCTTATGTTTTTATCCTTCTTGGCTCCTAGCAAAATGCCCTGTAATGTGCAGGTGTTCAAAACATTTGTTGCATGAATAATGAGTTGCTGTACAATAAGGTGTTAGAGGATCATAATGACTTATAGGGACAGCTCCTCTGGTAATATTAGCATTTAGATGCAAATCCTCAGTGTCCCAAGGCACTAGTTATAACCCATTAATGGGCCATGAAATCAATTTAGTTGGTTGAGCTAACATTTTAAAAAATGAGGTAGACTCACTTATAACAAAACAATGGTGTTCATTATAGGTAGGAAGAACAAGTATTATTTCACAAAACATTTGATTGTGTTTATGTGTTTTGTGTGCATGTGTGTATGTGTGCTATGATGTTACTACAGACAAAGACTATTTGAAAACCATCCAAAAGGGTAGATGTGTCTAAAGGTCAGGGTGCCACAGCTCCTGGCAGAAGAGTAGTGGAAAGCATTGGGAGGAAGTGTTCTGAATTGTGTCCATGACTGCCTACACCACAAACTGAGGCAGGCTGAGAGCACATAACATTCACTCACACTGTTGTAAGGGGGAAAAAGAGGGTCACCACAGTTCACGTCATCTGCTCACTCACTCCCCCCTCCACACATACCTGTTTTAGGCAAGATGGATTGTTTCTAAATAGTCTATTCTGGAGTATAACATAGCTATTTTTCTATGAAAGGCCAGTAGAACTTGTAGACTGGTGTGTTTAAACAGTTTTTGTCTCATACAAACTTTCCATATTACATAATTACTAATGGTTTCTCAAGTATAAGATGTTTACAGTATCTGTAATATGCCATGCATTTGTGTTTCATAAATTTACTCTTTTCTAATCTCCATCAACTTCATTCATTTAGTTAGTTTGTTTCTTTCTTTCTTCCTTTCTTTCTTGTGTGTGGTACTGGGACACATTCTACCTTTGAGCTATACTCCCAGCCCAATTTTATGTCTTATTTGGAAACAGGGTCTCACTAGGTTGATGAGAATCCCATTTGAGCATTTTAGAACTTCGATTTTGTACACATAGTGTGTGTGTGTGTGTGTGTGTGTGTGTGTGTGTGTGTGTGTGTGTGTGTGTGCCTTCCTTACAGCACCTGAGGAAAGGGCACCTCTAAGTAACCAGTCTTACATTTCTGACCTGATCATCTTTGGACATTAGATCACACCGGTGAGAATGCTGCCTGGAACACCTGAGTTTCATCTATTCAAGGTCATTATTTCTGCTAAGAAATGGCTAGATGGTAATAAAACCCAGTGTGCAGTAATGAATTAAAGGCAATATACTTGCTCCTCATCTCCTGAAAACACCTGCAAAATTTAAGAGGACTATTTTTATAAAACCATCTTAGAAATGAATAGTAGAATGAGTGAAAAAGCCTAAGGTTTGAAATTAGAGTGATATGGGATCTAGCCCATGTTTCATAATCATTTCCTAAGAGATGTCCCATGAATTTTATAACCTCTGTAAACCTTTTTGACCTGCCTTTACTATAAAAAGGAAAGTTTAACCTTCCATTTCTATTGTGCTACCTAATTCACAGTTATGTAAGTACCCAGGCTACTAACTGATATATAGGCGCTATCTTAAGTATTTTAGCCAGTATGTATGTTAATATTATAAACTGAGTAAGTGACTCAAAGTCATTTACCAGTCAATGCTGGTATTATTAATGAACAAAGTAGTAGCTATTCTCTAGCTATTCATCCACTAACCAAATATGCAGTAACCTATCAATGAAATTATTTATTCATATATTAAGTACAGAAGTCTGGACTGTGTACTATGAAGCATACAAAGACACATGGTACATAATCCCATGTTGGACTACTATTGAATGTAACAAAATCTTTAAGTATATTGCATAGACAGAGGGATCTTATTTTCAAAGACTGTCTTAATCAGAACAGAAAGAAATTGCTTGTAGAAATAAGACATACAATGGATATGAACAGGCTGGTCTGAGAGAGTTATTACACTGAAGTTGTTCATGAGTGATCAGAGGCAAAAAATAGAGGAAAATCTATATATTTCAGGAAAACTGAAGTAGAGATTATTTTCAGAAATACAGAGAGAATTAAGTTTGAGTCAGCCTTAAGTACAAAGTCAGTATATGGATACAAAAGATGGACAATAAACCCACAGTCAAGGGCACAAGGAAACAGGGGGAAGGAGTGAGATGCCAAGTACATGAAGTAAGGAGGGTCAAGAGGTAAGTTCAGATCCATCTGAAATGTGGCAGGGCAGACTTTAACCCATTTTTCCAGGGTGGATTGAGACACTGACATGAGCCACTTTAAACTGGATGTGTGAACTGTAGGGAAGGCCATGATGAACAAAGAGTGGAAGGAAAATGCTGGAAAGTGTTGCTACAGCAACATCTACCAATTAATAAATTGGGAAGAAAATTTAGAGTGGCTAAAAAAAGTACAAGTACTGCTGTAGTTCAGATATCAGATACTCTGGCATAAAATTTGTAATTCCAGATGAGTTTAGTATGCTAGATTAATATTCTTATAAGGCAGATGTTTTAGTGCTTACAACCTGAATTCTGGGGTCAGATAGACAGGAATTTACATTTTGTCATTAACACTTATCAACTGTATGCCTTTGGACAAGTTATTAATCCTCTCCACTACCTCTTTACAGTAATCTGTCAAATGGTACGAAGACTAGTACTTGCTCATGGGACAATGCTGGGCAGTACATAAAACACTATGAATATAAATAGCTCAGACAGTACTTGACACATAGTAGATAGGCAATGAGCATAAGCTATTTTGTTTTTGGATTCTATGTCTAGAGGTGTCCTCCACCTCATTCAACTTGTCATATACTTTTGTCTATTTTTATGTCTTTAACTGTTCAAAAAATCGTTTTCAGACCCTATGACCAAAGCCAAAATGAAGTTAGGTTGAACCAAAAAAATAGTTATACACTTATGAGTCACTTAATTTCTTTGGCATCCCCCTGTATTCCCAAGTTGTGCATTATTGATGAGACCTGTGCTCATGGGAAGAAATCCAAACACATCTCTAGTTCACTAAGGCTCTTTGAAGGTCCCTCTAGGGTCCAGGAATAGTTTCTGCCATATATTAGATGCTCAGTCAATGTTTGTTTTGATAAATAGCATTGAAAATATGGATAATACCAGTACAGAATCAACAGGCCAGCTATCAGTTTGTTACTGAACACCACTTTGTAGGGTTGAACTGGCAAATGGACAATGCTTCTGCAAAACCCATAAGAAATATAAATTAAGCAAGAGAAATAGGTGCCCTATTCATCAATCTATTTAGAAAAAGGTACTGAAAAGCTACTATGTGAAAGACACTGTTCATTACACTGGTGATATTCAGGACCCTGGGCGCAGGGTAATATCCATGACTCTGTGGAAAGGGATGATAATCAGAATGGGGCCCAAAGGTGTTATTTAGAATACTTGGTAATAAGTATTACTAGATTACTAGTCAGAACTGGCATTGGTAGTGGTAATGTCCTAGTAGGGGCAGAGGTGCTCTTTTCTGCTCAGTGTGACCCTTCTGCCAGGTAAGACCTCTCTGAAGCATACACGAACAAGAATGGGCTGGGACAGTAGGAGACCATTTGTAGGACTCACTACAATAGCAGCTATGTATGGATGGTCATAAATCATTTAATATTTTGAAGCCCATGTTAGTGAGCTAGGCATACTAAGGCATGCTGGCACCAAACCAGGTAGACAAGTCCCCTTCCTCACAGGGCTTTCCTTTTGGGGTTACCCTGATGGCATCAGAGGGCTTATCTCCTGGGAGAGCTTTGAGTTCATTCCAGTCACAAAAGCCGAGTTTCTCAGCTCCATGGCCCAGTGTCTTGCTAGTGCCAAACTTCATACCTACACCTATAATCAGCAAGAGTTTTTAATTTTAGCACCTTTCATATTTTTAAAAATCTTATCTTTAGATACAAATTTTAATGTTCCCTAAGTTTCTTTTTATGGAGAAAACCAATTATAAGTATGAGAGTCTTTTGGAGTTGTTCAGTTCTTAAGGTCTTTTGGTTGTGAAAACACCCTGCCAACAGTCCCCCGCAATGAACACAACAGCCAATTAAGCTCCACACACTGACCCTTTGTGATGTTCTCTGTGAAAATTGTTATTACAGAAAAAAAAGATGATTTAACTTGTTCTTATAGAGAGGTAAGTGGCAAGTTCTTTATTCAATATATTTACAAAAATTTAAAATGATTCCATGTCAGAGACTAAAATGAATGTTATTCTTTGGTATATGGTGTGAAAATTGAGAGAAGTCAGTGGGAAATCAGAAGTGCTGATGTTTTAACCAATATAAGTAGGATACATTTGGCTAGCTGAGGATAATTAAATTTAAGGAAATGGAAAATAAAGCATTAGTCTTCAACAAATTCAGTAATTTATATTCTCTTGCAACTGTACAGTATGTGATAGCAGTACATTATATTGCCCCCACCAAAACTAACCAATCAAGTCAGTTTTCTTAAGTGAAAAGAAAGAAAAAAAAAAATCGCAAAATAAAAATGCAGCCCAGGCACTTAATCCTAACTGCCTACTTAATCCATGAAAGGAGGTCAGCATCGCAGCACTGATGCAGTGGTAGCAGAGCAATCAGCATCCGATCATGCCTTGCATGTGCATCTCAGAGCTGTCAGATGAACTGTTCCTGCTAGATCTGCTATCTGGCATTGGTAGGAAAGGCTGAAAGAACACAGCTTGGCCTTGAGGCCCTGGGAGGAATTTGTGTTAGAAAATGAAAACATTGACATGTAGGTGGGACATATTTGATGTGCAAGCCATTACAAAAAGATAAATAGAGATTCACACAAAAATACTTTCCTGCTGTAACCTCTCAGGTCAAGTGTCCCTGTTCTCTTTTCGGTAGTTTTAGATCATAGAGACTTAGAAGCCACTTGGGACTGCTCCAGGTAGGAAAGCATATTTATCACTCCAGCCCATCCCCAAAGCCTCTTGAACTGTGAAATGCACTAAAAAAGAAGCTGATTGTATTTTATTTTGTACATGCATAAATAGCTCTTTTTAATATATGCTAAATTCCTCTGGTTAAACAATCATCAAAATAAGAATAGCTGTTGCTTAACATATTTGTCACACATCCAAATGTATAAATTTGCTCTTTAGTTTTTGTGGTATTATTCACATTCCTAAACTGGGTACTTATCACTTTTCCATGTAATTATTTTCGATGGGCTTAGGACTAGTATCTTACACATTTTTTCTTTGTTTTGTTAGCATTTGGCACAGAAATCAGCATTGTAAAAATGATATTAACTGAATAACTAAATAAATGGATAACAACACTGATGACCAACAGAGATATATTAGTTCAAACAGATGATTGATATTTTCTATGGAAGCATAGTAGATGTACATTAAATTTCTTAGCTTATTATTTTCTTTGTCCTAAGTTTTACCTGAGATGTATTTATATGACTACAAATATTCATTACTATTTTCTCAACCAACATTTGAATGCCCACGTGTACCAATATTTATCTTGGTACTGGAAACATTAAAAAATAGAATATAACGATAATTCCTACAAGTATGGTAAGCAAAGAATTCTATGGAAGCCATTGGAAGAAACACCTACCTCATCTACTCTAGGGTTTCTCAGAAGAGGTGGGTCAACTGCAAGTTTTTTAGATAAAAAAAGGTAGAGTGCGAGGGTAAAGAACCTGGAGGGCTAGTCAGGGAAACCGAATTCTACAAAAGAATCAGTATGTGCAAGGAAATGGAAGTAAAAGTTGAGTGCAACAGTGAGTATTTGTATTACATTAAAAGTATTTAAAAGGTGTTGAGCACTTACTGTTAAGTTATAATCAAGACAGCATGGTATTGGCAAAGGAGTAGACAAGTAGAACAATGGAACAGAAAAGAGTCCAGAAATAGATCCAAACAAATACAGTCAACTGATTTTTGGGAAAAAAATCTAAGCCAATCAATAGTAAAAGGACAACAGTCATTCAAAAACTGATGTTGGAATAACTGGACATCCAATGCAAAAATTGTAAACTAGACACTGTCCTTATATCTTTCATGGAGATCACTTAAAATTTAATACTAAGTTAATAACAATTTTTGAATTGAATGAATAAATGATATGAATACTTCACCAAAGAATATATATATAAATGGCAAATTAACATGCAAAAAGATGTTCAACAGCATACATTATTAGAGAACTGCAATTTAAAACAATGAGATCACTACATACCTATTAGAGTGGCTAAAATCCAATGTTGACAATACCAAATGTCAGCAAGGATGTGGAGCAATAGAAACTCAAATTCATTGCTGATTGGAATGAAAAATAATACAGACACTTTGGAGGACAGTTAGTTTATCACAAAGCTAAACACAGTCTCATCACATGATTCAGCAATTGCACTACTAGGTATTTAGCCAAAGGAGGAGAAAACATATGTCTACATGAAGACCTGCACATGCATGTTTAAGAACAGCTTTATTCATAATTGCCCAAATTGAAAGCAACCACGATGCCCTTCAATATGTGAGTGAATAAAACAAGAGTGGTATATCAATAAAATGGAATAGAAATTAGTGGTACAAAGATCAATGAGCTATCAAGCCACAAAAGACATCAAAGATCCTTAAGTGCATATCACTTAGTGAAAAAAGGCAGTCTGAAAAGGCTACATACTATGTAATTCCATCTATATGACATTTTGGAAAAAAGGAAAAAATACAGAGATGAGTGAAAAGATGAGTGGTTTTTCAGGGGCTTGAGAGGAAGGAAGGAGGGACAAATAGGTGAGGCATTTCTAAAATCGGAATTTTAGGTCAATGAAAATGCTCTGTATGCCACTATAATAATGCATTTGCAACATTATGCATGCATTTTCCAGAATCCACACAGTACAACATCACAAGTGAATCCTATTGGAAACTATGGAATTAAGTTAAAATAGTGCAACAATATTGGTTTATCTAGTGTGACAAATATACTATGTGCATGCAAGAACATAATAGAAAAAACTGAGTTGCAGGAGAGAGGGAATGTGTAGGATTTCTCTGCATTCTTTGCTCAATTTTTCATAAACCTAAAATTGCTCTGAAATATTCTATTAGTTACAAAATATTACTTAAATGTTAGTTTTAGTAATAATCTACATTTTAGTAAAATAATCTGTGTAGGCAAATTCTTTTTTATTAATCAGTAGATTAAATTGCGGTTAACAGAAACTTTTGGCCCTCAAGAAAGAGAATCACCAGGAATTATTAGTTTTTAGCCTGTGATAAAAAATCATAGACCTAGAGTTTAGAGTAACATGGATCTTATAGATACAATAAGCTTTGTTTCATAAACAATATTTTGGCTGGAGAAGCTAGAGGAGAAAGCTCTTCATCACAAGTATCTTTCTGTATGTTACTGTTTATTTAATAAGAGACATGCATGATTTAATAGTTTTTTTTTCTTTTTTCTTTTTCCATCAGAAACATCCAGTAAACTATAGGTCTCTGTACCCATTAGTATACTCTAATGTCCAACCACTTCTGAGATATATGATGACAACTGATGGTTCAGTATTCACAAAATAGGTTGGAATACCCATCTGGAACTATGAATATAATTTAAGTTGAAAAAATATAATTGCCTAACTCAGATGTTAGCAAGCATAGTTAAAATGTGAATATAAAACTCTTGTTCAAATTAAACTTTGTAATAGCTAATAGTTAAAATGATTTCTTCTGTTAATCCACATTATGTGTTCATGCATGTGTGCATGTACTTCTTACCCTCAGTGACTATTTTCTTCCAATAATGTATTATATTTTTGAAACAATTGACATGCTTGACACAGCTGATCACTTATTCATTCTTTATACACTTTTAAAAATATCCCTTTTGGTTCTAAGATATTAGGCTCTCCTGATTTTTCTCTTCTTAGTCACTCTGTCGCCCTCGCTGGTTCCTCTCTTCTGTTGCCTGTCTAGTTCTTTCCTCTTTTCTGTATATATCCACTCACTGATTCTCAATGTTGCAAATGCCATTTATATGCTGATGATCCCCAAACTTTAATTTCTGGCCTAAACTTCTCTCCCTGACTCCAAACTAATACAGTCATCCTCTGTTGCCTGGGAAATCTATTAGGCACTTTAATAATGATATATCAAAAACATATTTCCTTCCAGCTTGACTTACCTGCAGCTTTTCCTATCATAGTTGATGGCAATTACTCAGGTCAGAAGTTTTGTTTCTTGATTCTTCTCTTCCTCTTACACCCCTCAGCCAACCCATCAA
>PVLC010043872.1:0-12416 GCA_004027655.1 Graphiurus murinus
TGTTAGATTCCCTCGCTATGAAGGGGCCTAGTTTCTCCAGGCAAAACCAAAAATAGTTCCTACTGACTAAGTATTTACTGAAGACTTTAGTATTATACACAAGACGATCTCGTTATTCCTCATAATACCTGAGAATAATGAGGTATTACTTAATAAGAAAACTGAAGCTCAAAGAAATTCTCTGGAGAAGAAATTGTCCAGTTGGGTAAAGTGCCGCTCAGAATCTCCATACTAGGGCGACAAAAGGGGCACTCACAATTATCCCCACTCTCTCTGAAGACGCAGGCGTGGTCTGCCTGGACCTTAGGGTCTTGCCCGCGTCCTAGAACAGTGGCTTCGTTCTCGGTTCCCTGTCCTCGCTCCCTCACCACTCCCGTGAGAATACCTCTAATAGTCTGTAGCCTACGACCCATTTTCTGAGGTCTCCCAGCTTCTCCTCCAACCCTACGCCATCGTCTGTAAATGCTCGGAATATTTTCTTACCCAGTTCCGTCGAAGCTGACTCTAAAACCATCCGACAGAAACCAAGCCAAGCCAGTAGTGTTTACTTCCGGCTTTCTGCCTCTTCCCGGCAGCCACTGCGGGAACTTCCGGACAAATCGGCACATGCGCACTAGCAAGCAATCGACTCACCGCTCTCTTGAGCCAGGAGTATCGCGAGATTGGCGCTGTGCCTGTTTCCATAGTTACCGGGAACCGTGAGAAAAATTACGGCGGTGCAATACTTCTGTGTTCATCTGCGAACTCTTCTTTTTTTTAGAATTTGGGAATTTTAGGACGTAAACCCCCCCCCAGAATACATTCCCTAAACAGACAATAGCGTAAATCTTACTAAAAGACTATGAAGTGAATAGGTGAAGTTCGCGGCATTTGAACTAAATGAAGCAGTTAAATTACTATTGATAGGCGGGGTGGCACGCTAGGGATGTGTGAACAGAAAGTGTCTTTCCTCGAACTTGCATCATTCCTTGTGAGAAAGACACTAATAACTTCCAAATAATTTACAGATGTAAAAGTCCCTAGGAAAAGAGCACTGGGAACTGCAAGAACTTAGGGCACGCTTTGGTAATTAGGTCATAGAAAAAAATACTATAAAACAATTTTCATTTGGGGAAAAAATGAGCTTTATGACATAAAAAGAGATTTATGACATCTCAGTCCTCCTTTGAAAGTACACATGAGCCTCCCCCCCCTTACCTTTTTTCCCTTTTTTGCAGTACCCAGGATCTCCTGCATGCTAAGCATGTCCTCTACCATTGAGCTACGTGCCCATTCCCAAAATGTGCAAATAAAATTCTGGGAAATAAGCAGTAATTTTGGTGGCAGAATCTCCTGTGACTATTTTTTTCTTGTGCTATCTGTTTTGGTCACTTATTCCTTCCCCTCATAAATTGTATTCCTTTTCAATTATGATAGTTAAAATAGCTAGCATGCCTGCCTCAATCAAAGAGCCCAAAGTAATAGAATCTTATTTATTTGTTTATGTATTTATTTATGTATGTATTTATTTATTTATTTATTGGTACTGGGGATTGAACCCAGAGGCATTCTACCTTCGAGTTACACTCCCAGCCCAATCTTATTTGGAGACAGGGTCCCTCGAGGTTGATGAGAGCCTCACTATTTGCTGAGGCTGTCCTCGAATCTGTGATCCTCCTATTTCAGCCTCCCAAGTACTGGGATTACAAGCGTGTACCACCATGCCTGGCTTGAATAATTTTTTTTAAAAAGAGAATTTGTAGGGCATGAAGTTTTGGACTATAAATATTAGTTTTGATTTTACAAGGCAGTAGATGAAGAGTCAGAGACTAGCCTTAATGTGAGAAGTCTATGAATCACTTTTTTTTTTCCACTTAAAGGAATTTCTGAAATTTGTGATGTGTATGGAGGCCTAACTACCCAGTCACAAGCTAGAGAGCACATTTCCCAGAGGGATCTTAGAATGTGCTGAGCAAGAGTTTTAAGGGTTCAGTTCTCTGTGGAGGCTTCTGAGAAGGGTCTGAGGAAAAAGAGGTCAGTTCTGGATAGGTTGCTGTTTCTAAAGCTGGATTTGTAATACTAGTACTTGGGAGGCTGAGACAGATCGTAGGTTTGAGGACAGCCTCAGCAAGTAGTGAGACTCACAGCAACCTAGTAAGACCCAGTTTCAAAACAAAAATGAAAAAAAAAAAAAAAAAGGATCCGGAAAACATTATGTTAAGTGAGACTAGCCAATTACAGAAAGTGAAGGATCATATGTTTTCTCTAATATGCACAAGCTAGGGAGCAATGGGGATGCCAGAGGGACTCCAGATAATGGAGGAGAAACCTCAGTGGAGCTAAGGAGGCAGTCTAAGGGAAGGGGAGAGGGAAGACTGAGGTTCACTGAAGGAATTACTACCATCAGCTATGTGTACTTATGTGAAAATAC
Source organism: Graphiurus murinus (assembly GCA_004027655.1). Taxonomy (NCBI): domain Eukaryota; kingdom Metazoa; phylum Chordata; class Mammalia; order Rodentia; family Gliridae; genus Graphiurus; species Graphiurus murinus. The sequence goes on from PVLC010043872.1 coordinate 2,411, forward strand.
CAATGTCAATCTCAATACTCTGTATGGGGAAGGGGGGAGATAGGGAGGGGCCACCCAGTGCTGTGTGCATGTATGTTGCTGTTCAACATGTTTTACATTATGATGTGAGACTATAATGCACCAATAAAAACATAAAAAAAATAGGGCTGGGGGCGTATCTCAGGTAGAGTGTCTCTGGGTTCAATCCCCTGTCTCTCTCTCTCTCTCTCTCTCTCTCTCTCTCTCTCTCTCTCACACACACACACACACACACACACACACACACACACAAAGCTGGAGTAGGAGAGAAGAGAATGGGATTAGCTAGGGACTGTCTGGTATTATGAGTGAGGGTGATTTAGGAATTGATTAAATGATTCCCCAGTAATAAGTGGGGATAACAAAGCTGGTCTGGGGGTTATCTTTAGTAAGAAAATCATGGCCATTCAGAGAGGGTGGTTATGGTTTACAGGGGCTGGATGACCTTTGGAAAAGCAATGTTTCCTGTTGGTGAAAAAATTGGAAAAAACCTCCTAAGGATTCATAAACTTTGTAGCTCAAGACCTAGCTTACAAGATGAGAGAATGCCCATCCATGTGGAAGCTATACGCTGCCCTTGGCACTTTGTGATACTGTCTCAAAAAAATAAAAAAGGTTGGGGATATAGCTCAGTGGTAGAGCCCTGGGTTCAATCTCCAGTACCGGAAAAAGGAATATGGTTAATAAGGTATTAAGTGCTCAAGCAAGTTAAGGAAGTAGGCACACTAGATAAATTTACCCATACACACACAGGGGAAAGGCTAAAGCGAAGCACAGTGCTAATTTCGGTGGAAAGGGTTGGGCTTTCAGATAATCTCCATTCTTTTCTTCCAGCCTGCCAAATTTCTGTATTTGGGTAAGTAGAAAAGTATAAAATAAACGGAAATACTTTATTTCTATTTTATTTTCAATCTTTCTACAGCACCACTTGAATAAAAGACCTCCAAACAATAGAACAGCGTTATTGGATCAGCGCGTCAGTCCACGCATCTTAATATTCTAGAGAGCAAATAACCTCTCCCCCTTTTTTGCAGAGCACAGGATTCCAGCTTTTTTCTTCCCGCGAAGCTAGTTACAAACTTCGGGAGAAAGCGCTTTGGGGCGGGCCCTGGCAGTTTCGCTTCTCCTCATTGGCTGTTTTGTTCAGGCCCCGCTCCCAGGCCGCGCCTCCTCACGGACGAGCCAATCGGGTTCCGAGTTGTGGTTTAAACCTTGGAGGAGTCGCGCTGCGGGCGAAGGAGGTTTGGAGAGTTTGGCTGTTGAAGGTGGCGAGGGTGAGCGGGTCTGGCGCGGACTAGACGAAATGGGTTGAGGTGGGGGCTGGGTTCGGGACTCGGGCTACCCCAGTCGTCCCTGCCTCCAAGCTGAATTGAATCTCGTCCTGGACCCACGGCGATTCTCTTTCGATGGGCGCCCGCCCCAAACCGCCTGCTCTTCGGCTGCCTGCAGATTTTTTTTTTTTTTTTTTGTAGTACTGGGGATGGAATCCAGGGGCATTCTACCTCCGAGCTACACCCCCAGCCCTAATTTTTATTCTTTATTTTGAAACAGGGTCTCCCTAAGTTGCAGAGTGCCTCACTAGGTAGCTGAGGCTGACCGCGAACCCGGATCCTCCGGTCTCAGCCTCCCAAATGCTGGGATTACAAGCATAGGCCACCACTCTCGGCTTGGCCGCCTGCAGATTTAAGAGCTGCAGGAAGAATCTTGGGCTTCTTCCTCTGCTTAACTCTTGCCTCTGTGTGGACGTCCCCTGTGTTGAAAGCTTCGGTCTTTGCCATAACTTAGCTTCTCTCGCCTTCCCTAAACCTCTAATTTGTACGTCTCACTCCTAGAGTAATCCAGGATGGCTACTCTGATCTTTGTTGATAAGGAAAACGGAGAGCCGGGCACTCGTGTGGCTCCTAAGGATGGGCTCAAGCTGGGGTCTCGGCCTGGTAAGTACACAAGGCTGCAATGAGATACACACAGCTGTTGTGGATGTGGCTAGGAGCCGCCTGAGCATTTAGTGTTCTTTGTGGGCCAATTAGAGTCAGGTTTGTTATCTTTTCACTCTCATTATCTTAATGAGATGACTTAAGAGAATACTGAATCTCTGTGCTGTTGGGTATATCATGTCTATTCCACTGTCAGAAATGAGGGTCATGTTTGGGGTGAGAAGGTGGTCAATTTCATAGGCTCATCATTGAAGTTGCAAAGGTGTTCGCTGGCCTAATGTTCTTATCCTAAGACTTTTTCTTTAGCAGGCAAAGTCTTAGATGGGAGATCTCAGGTTTCAACCCCACGTGTGGGCAAAATGTTTGATGCTCCACCAGCCTTACCTAAAACTGCCAGAAAGGCTTTGGGAACTGTCAATAGAGCTACAGAAAAGCCAGCAAAGACTAGTGGACCCCTCAAACAGAAACAGCCAAGCTTTTCTGCCAAAAAGGTAAGTATTGGCTATAAAAGCACTGCTAAAACAAGTCAGCACTCTGGCCTTTTTAAAATAACTATTGGCATCCTACTTGGCGTGGTGTGTGTGTGGGGGGCACTGGGGATTGGGCCCAGGGATGCTCTACCACTGAGCTATATCCCTGGCCCTTATGTTTTATTTCGAGACAGAGTGTTGCTAAGTTTCTGAGGCTGACCTTGAACTTGGAATCTTATTGTGTCTTCTGAATTGCTGGGTTTATAGGCGTGGGCCACCACTCCCAGCTTAACTGGATTTATTTCCTCTGAATAGAAGGGAAATGTATGCTAGCAAAGATGAGCAGAGGAGAATCATATTGTACTTGTGGACTTCTTTGTACCTTTAGAATATGTCCTTTGAAGCCGGGTGTTGTGGCCCACGCTTGTAATCCCAGCATTTGGGAGGCTGAGACCGGAGGATCCGGGTTTGAGGCCAGCCTCAGCTACCTAGTGAGGCACTCTGCAACTTAGACCTGGTTTCAAAATAAAGAATAAAAAATAGGGCTGGGGGTATAGCTCGGAGGTAGAATGCCCCTGAGTTCAATCCCCAGTACTGAGGAAAAAAAAAAAAAAAAAAGAATATGTCCTTTGTATATGTTAGAAGTGGCTAATGTGTAATTTTGCTTCACCTGTCTTTTAACTAGTGTATGGAAGCAGATTGGTTGGTGGTATCTACTTACAGATAAAGGAAGCTACTACCCTCTTCCCCACCTCCCAGAGCAAGCATCAACTTTTTAGGGGCCAATTGGTTAGCATTCTAATTTTTGTGAGAGTGTGGTTATAAGCTACACATCAATGTATTCCAGACTGAGAGGACTTTGCGGTGAAAGATAACTTTAGTATGTGGATTAGTACTATGAATAATTGTTTAATGGGTATTAGACAATATACAATTACATTTCAAGTCCATGACTTACATGTAGTGCAGCTTAGTACAAGGATGTCTTTGTAAAAGTGAATTGACTAGCCAGGTGTGGTGGCGCATGCCTGTAATCCCAGTACTTGGGAAGTTGAGACGGAGAATTACAGGTTCCAGGCCAGCCTCAGCAGTGCAGCAAGAATCTCAGTAACCTATTGAGACTCTTTCAACATAAAATAAAAGGGGGTGGGGTGTAGCTCCGAAGTAGGATGCCCCTGAGTTCAATTCCCAGTACCACACACACAAAAAGGAATTGACTTAAAGAAAAGCTATTAAGCAAGATATTGCAATGATGTGGGGAAAATATGAGAATGTTATCCAGAACTGAAGTGTGGGAAGCCCTGTGATAAGGATTTCCTCTAGGTGTGCACATATGAAGAAAAATAAATCAAGAATATTCTGGGTTCTACTGGGCTTACTGCCACAAGCCTGTAATCCCAGTACGTGGGAGGCCAAGACAGGAGGATCACAAGTTTGAGGCCAACCTCAGTAACTTAGCGAGACCGACCCTGTTTCAAAAAAATAAGGGCTGGCAGTGTAGTTTAGAAGTTGAACAGCCCTGGGTTCAGTCCCCAGTGAGAGAGAGAGAGACAGACAGACACACACACACACACACACACACACACACACACACACACACTCCACCCCCCCACCCCTCAAAACAAAACAATTCTGGCTTCTATTTGGCCTGCTACTGTGGTGGACTGTCTACCTGCCAGTTCTTCAAAAATCCTAGACCACCCCAGGTGTGGTGGCGCAGGCCTGTAGCCCCAATACTTGGAAGGCTGAAATAGGATTATAGGTTGGAGGACATCCTCAGCAATTCAGCAAGATTCTCAGCAACCTAGCAAGACCTTGTTTCAAAACAAACAAAACAAAAGGGCTGGAGGTATAGCTGGGAGGTAGTACCCACCCCCCTACTCCCCCTCCCCCAAAAAATCCTAGACTATCTTTTGCTGCCTCTTAACTGTGTGTATTTGAGTAACACAAACTTGTTAATATTAACCAAGCAAATAATTAAAGTAACATTGGTGGAAATCACACTTCTTTAAAACAAAAAATGGCTTAGAGGATTAGTTACTATTCTCGGTGACTCATAGCCATTTTCTCCTCTATTAGGTTTGAATAATTAGGTTGATTAACTCTGAATTAACTCTGCTCAGCAGTCTTGATAACTTAGGCTAACAGGTGCTAATACTTAAATTTCCATCCTAACTTTTGAGCCACACTATTAGGATTATATTTGAATTACATTTTTGTGCATTTAAATTATTTTTAAGTCCCATTATCAGAACTGAGGATAATGACTTTTTAGAAGACAGCATAAAATTGACAAATTTTTCAAATGTGGTGAAGCAAGTCATATATTTGAAGAGGCCCTATAATTAGTTAACAAGGATTCCATTTTCACTAAACCATATTTTCTTGGGTTGTTCTAGGTGACCGAGAAGACTGCTAAAGCAAAAAGCTCTGTTCCTGCCGCCTCTGATGACACCTATCCAGAAATAGAAAAATTCTTTCCCTTCAATCCTCTAGGTAGTATCTCTTGGCATGCCCCCCCCTCCCCCCGCCCTCTCTCTTTTTCTTTCTTTCATACACACACAGCTTTTGGCTTCTAAATTTCTCTCGGAATTCAATTCAGTTGTAACTTGATGTGAATACAGTGTATAACCTCAAACTATAATGAGACTTACTGCATCTGGGTGACTTGGAGTAAATATCCTTGTTCAGGTGGAATCACTTGCAAGGTATCAAGGTCGCTCAGGAGGGGAATAGCAGTAAAGATGTATAGGACATTGTTCCTGTCCTCAAAAGCTTAACACCTTGGGGGTGTGTACACAACACTGAACAAATATCAATGCTGACAGCCAGTCTAGCAAGCTTTTTAGAAAGTCCTTTCCAAGTGTGCAGAGGGCCTTTATGTTATGTCCAGCAACGCCTGAGGGTACTTTGGTAGGATTTAGTATTTATTGGGTAGAAAAATCTACATAGCCAGTGAAGACAGGCATTTTAAAAAATTCCTTCTACCAGCCACATGTATCTGAAACATTTTCTAAACCAGCGTTTCAAGCCTTTATTTACTCCTAACATTCGAGGAGGAGCTTCTGTGTGTAAGCACTGTTGGGCTTTGGATGCAGTGCTTAGTAAGACAGGCCCTGCCTGAGGTAGTCCACAATTTGGAGTGAAAGGCAAATATGGATCAAATCATCTCACTAACCAAGAATACAGGCACTAGTGGTGTAGATCAAAGTGTGCAGAGCCTGAGGTGGGAAAAAGGACGGAAGAGGTTCTGGGTATGAGAGGCAGGGCCTTCTACATACTGAGCCAGATGGCTGTTAGTAAATCTCTTACTAATACATTCAGATTGCTCTGGCTTTTATATATTACAAACAACTCTGCAATTAGTATTCTTTCTTTTTTTTTGCGTTACTGGGGATTGAACTCAGGGGCATTCTACCTCTGAGCTATACCCCCAGCCCTATTTTTTATTCTTTATTTTGAAACCGAGTCTCACTAAGTTGCAGAGTGCCTCACTAGGTAGCTGAGGCTGGCCGCGAACCCGGATCCTCCGGTCCCAGCCTCCCAAATGCTGGGATTACAAGCGTGCGCCACCACGCCTGGCTTGCAATTAGTATTCTTGAAGTAACTGAGGCTGGCCGTGAACCTGCTATCCTCCTGTCTCAGCCTTCTAAGTACTGAGATAACAAGCATGCACAATCATGCCTGCCTATCCTTAGAAATTTTTGAAGACTAATTTTTGCTGGAAACTAATTTTTTTTTTCTTTTTTGTGGTGATACTGGGGATTGAACCCAGGAGAGTTGTACCTCCGAACTGTATGCCCTGCCCTTTCTATTTTTTATTTGGAAACAGGGTCTTGTTAAGTTGCTGAGAACCTTGCTAAGTTGCTGAGGCTGGCTTTAAACCTGCAATCCTCCTGTCTCAGCCTCCTGAGTATTGGGATTGTAGGTGTATGCCACCATGTCTGACTGGAAATTTAATTTAATTGGAAATGAAAAGGAATTATTTATTTATTATTTATTTATTTATTTAGGTTTTTTTTTTTTTTTTTTTTTTTTTTTTGGTTTTTTTTTTTTTTTTTTTTTTTTTTGGCGGTACTGGGGATTGAACTCAGGGGCATTCTACCTCCGAGCTATACCCCCAGCCTCATTTTTTATTCTTTATTTTGAAACCGAGTCTCACTAAGTTTCGGAGTGCCTTACTAGGTAGCTGAGGCTGGCCGAGAACCCGGATCCTCCGGTCTCAGCCTCCCGAATGCTGGGATTACAAGCCTGCGCCACCACGCCCGGCTTATTTATTTATTTTTCAGCACGGATTTTTTTATACATTTCTTGAGTACAATAGGGTTACATATACATTTACCACATATCAATCATTGTCAGAACACAAATAGCACCACTTCTTCGTTTTGCACGTATAGCCCACATTCCTAACATAGCCTGGTCAAGCAAACTTTCTAGAGTCATAACACCATAAACCTTTAGAGTCATATATTTACGTTCTATGAAGTAGAAGGGTCTTTCATCTACATATCCTAGGAGCAATCTCCAGACTTCGAGATGCCAATGTAGCCATAGCAGGAGAATCAGTATAATTACTCATATATGCAGATAGCAACTGCCAGGGGGGAAAGGGCCCAGGTGGGCTCTCACAACTCCCCTGTTAATTAAAAGGAATTCTAAGAATACTAATTTACTAAAATAAACTTATTACATTAAGTGCATTCTTTTTCATAAAATAAGTTTTCAAAAAAAATCTAGTAAGAATGTGCTTTTATTGGTGTGTGATAGTCTCACATCATAATGTAAATCATGTTGACAATGACATACACAGCACTTGAAAATTTGCTTATTTGGCCTAAGACAATTGGATTCTTGTCAAATTCTTTAGTCTTTTGTATTCGTTTTTGTTAAAGCACATGAAGAAAATCTGGCCTCATGCAGATGGATGCTTGGTAAGGGGGGAGCATCATCTTTTCAGATGAATGTACATGACTTTCTTTGTTACATCACTAAAACTCAACAAGTGGCTGTATTAGAATGTATAATTGCAATGCAGAATCTGAGACCATATCAATGAACATTGTATATTTTGATAGTAAAATCTTTTGATCTATTTTGTAGTTGGGGTTGTATCATTTATCCTTACATTTATTATGCATTGATTCCTTAGAAGTATTGGTTTTTTGAGATGTAGATATTCAACTGTTGAAATGTCTCATGTAACATCAGAAGCATATTCATTAATAACTACCACTGATCTCATCAGAAAAATCTTAAGTATAAGCTAATGATTGCAAGTTAAATTTTCCAAATTAAGGTTAAACTACCTATTGCAGATACATTTTTTTACAATTGTAATTTTTTTTCTTGACACTCTTGAAGTCTGTCACTGGGGATAGAGACTTGGTTTTCCTTGAAGTGTGGTAGATACCCCTTCATATGGTGTGTAACAACCACGTTTGAATAACTTTAGTTTCAGTAGGTTTTGGGTTTTTTTTCCTCTTTTTTTGTGGTGCTGGGGATTGAACTTAGAGGCAGTCTACCTCGGAGCTAGACCTCCAGCCCCATTTTATTTTTGTTTTTTGAAACAGGATCTCACTAAGTTGCTGAAGATTTTCTTAAATTACTGGAGCTGGCTGCAAACCTGTGATCCTACTGTCTCAGCCTCCCAGGTCCTGGGATCACAGGCGTGTACCGCCATGTGAAAAAGTTGTTCCAGGATGAAGGCCTCTCCTTTAGTTTGCAACTCAAATAATGGCACAAATCCTTTACTTTGAGGTGTCATCACACGTTGTTGTGCAGAAGTGTTTATGGCATTCTCATCACAGAGAATTTAAAAACGGTTTATTTTTGAGTTCAGAGCTAGTAAGCTGATACTTGTTGCTGTTTATGGCAAAGTGATCTTAAGTGAAACTTGCGTTTTATCATCTTTTTAACTGAAAGTGGTTAGCGAAGGATAGAGTGACCACTAATCTCGCTCATTGCCACCACCTTGATTTGTGCTGAGGCGCCAGTGCGTCTCTCCACCCTGTCTTCATTCCATCAGTGCAGATGTCTACACAGTGGACAAAGGTATTACTATTATTAGGAAGATAGTTTTGACTGCATGGGCCCTCCAAAAGCCTCAGACCCCCAGGGTTCTGCTCACCACGAGACTGACCGTGCTGACAAGCTACTTTCCCTTTGTGACAGACTTTGAGAGTTTTGACTTGCCTGAAGAGCACCAGATCGCACACCTCCCCTTGAATGGAGTGCCTCTCATGATCCTCGAGGAGGAGCGGGGACTTGAGAAGCTGTTGCAGCTGGGCCCCCCTTCGCCTATGAAGAGGCTTTCTCCATGGGAATCTAGTAAGTGAGCAAGCAACTTGGGGTTTTTTGTTTGGTTTGTGGTACTGAGGATTGAACCTAGGATCATTCTTCCTCTGAGCTACACCCCTAGTCCTATTTTTTTATTCTTTATTTTGAAAGAGGGTCTCACTAAGTAGCTGAGGCTGGCTGCAAACTCATATTCTCCTGTCTCAGCCTACCTAGTACTGGGATTACAAGCCTGTGCCACCACGCCCGGCAGCAACTCATTTGGGGGGCGGGGGGGGGTTGTGCAGTTGTGCAGGTCAACCTTTGAGCAGTTTCTATCCTTCGAATGAAGGCAAGAAGTTTGAGAATAATGAAAACTTCTCAGTCAGTATAGAGTTTTAGTCCCAGACACCTTGGTAAAATGAAGTAATGTTGGAATCTGGTCAGTTTTAGAAATAGCAGAACTAAATTTGACATGCAACTTCTTAGGCTTTAAGTTGAAGTGTAGGGAAAACTTGCTTGGGATGAGAACTCTAGGTGACATCCACAGCTTCTATGGGATCCAGACACCCGCACTGTAGCATAAAAGGACAATACTGTCTCGCTGCCAAAAGTTTGAGGTCTTGGTTGGAGCCGGTGGTCAAAAGCCATCATTCTGCTTGTTTGTTCTGATGAAACAGCTTGCACTTTTATAATTTGCTCTGGCAAGAGTACTCGTCTAAGAAGAGTGGAGGTTCAGGTGCTTCTAAGATTTATTTCCTGATGGAATCCTGATGGATTCTGGGGCCACAGCCACATTTCAAGAAGTGTGTGTGAGGGGGGTTGGGGGAGGAGGGGATTCATTAGGCAACGGGAAGCACCCGAGTTTGATTAAAAGTGACAGCTAATGTCTATATTGATACGAATAGCAACTCAAAGATTTGCGGAAAGTAACAAGAAATTCCTCTTTTCCAGATCCGCTGCAGTCTCCTTCAAGCATCCTGTCATCTCTGGATGTGGAAATGCCACCTGCTTGTTATGACATGGAAATTTAAACTTCTTAGTGCTTTATAGTTGGTGTATGTATTAATAAAGCCTTTCTTTAACTGACTCTCACTGATACTGTGTGTGATATTCCTCAGAATTTACTTAGAGCAGTTTGAAAACCAGCTGAAATGTTTAGCAGATCAGAGTCTATAATCCGACCAGTCCAGCCTTGTCTGACTAGTAAAAACTTACCTTCAACTCCTATGGCTTGTTTTAACAGCTTGCTTTGGAAGCTGCCACTGTTTCCCCTGACAAGTGTACCCTTCAGTGTGTACTATATTG
>PVLC010043873.1:0-12254 GCA_004027655.1 Graphiurus murinus
TGCTTGTTAAGGGGACTTATCTTAATAAACATTTTGTTGAATCAAGGCCATTCCATCTAGATGGCATTTTCATTTCCCACAAGGCCTTGGAGCAGATTTGTCCATGACATTCATCTTAAAAACTGCCAGACACAGGTGTTGAGAACTCTTTCCTTTCTGAGGTCATTTTATTCACAGCAGACCATTTAGAGATTCAGCTGGGATCTGGAGTCTGTGTGAAGCCTGTAGACCCCCAGACATTCCCACTCACCTTTGGGATCTGAGTGACTCAATGGCTTGGATCGAGACAGCCTGCCCTACCCAGCCCTGGAACTCTGGCCCCCAGCCCACCATTTCCTTACTTTCTTCAGCCTCAGGTTTCCGAATAGGGGCAAGGAGGGAGCACTTCTACCCAAATCCAAGGATACCATCTCAATTGTCCTTCCCAAAGAGAGGATTAAGCAGGAGGCACCAGGGGGAAATTCCCCTGAAATTGAGGTGTGGGATTCGTCCTTGAGCATCTTGCCCTGAGCCAAAACGTTTGCGTCATGGATGTTTCCTGTGACTGGCTCTGCCAAACAATATAATAAATTAATCAACCTCAATGGTAAATCCACATGTTTCTTTTGTTAATTCTCAGAGTTCTTTTTTTATTTCTCAAACAGGTACAAAGTTTTTCAATGATTCTTTTATAGAGATCAAGAAACAACTTCAAAAATATTTGTTTATTTATTCAGATTAAATATAGTCAGTATCTTTATTTGTGCTCATCCAAATAACCTTTCCCTCTCATTGCTTCTTTGAAGGCAGCTGAAAGGCTGAACTGTTCCCTGTTCGTGCATCCCTGGGACATGCAGATGGATGGACGAATGGCCAAATACTGGTTTCCTTGGCTCATAGGTTTGTGTCACTTCAGGGTCTGGAATAGACACCAACCCCTGGGTTTTTCCAGTCATCTGTTGAACACTATTATGTCAAAGAAAGAAATTATGAACAATTAATAGGACTGAGAATAATAGCAACTATCACTTATTAAATTCTTACTCAAATAAGTGCTGAATATATTACCTTGTTTGGTTTTAATCATAACCAAAGTAATCATAAATAAGTTACATCATGAATAAATTATGTCATAAATAAATCATATATTTAATATTTGAGGCTGACATTATAATGACTACTTTACAAATAGAGAAACTGAGTCTTAGAGTAGTTAGGTAAGTTATCCATGTCACACAGTTTAGTAAAACAAATAGAATTTGCACAGATCTGACTCCAAAGTTACCTTGCTATGAAGACTTCCAAAGAGGATTAAAAAAGACATGTCTGTCCATTTTTAAAGGAGCTGATAATAGCACCAGGTATTATAAGTGACAACTCTTAAATTTTAAGCAGAAGTTCAAATTCTACCACCAAAGGATCCAAAACCTTAGACTGTAAAGACCCAGGATCCTAATATTCCTGCCCTTTGCATCTCTTTTCTGCTCTTTTCTTTTGTACCAGTTATGCATGATTCCACATAACAGTGACAGAAATGGAAAGAGAAAAAACCTACCCTTGTCCTAGTCAATCTCTCATTACTAGTCCTGATAAGAAGAAAAGATGGATTGGGGAAGGGGTTAAATGAAAAATGTGTGCATTATGCCTTCATCAGTTTGTACCTAACAAAGATGTATGATTACAATGCACCAATTAATAAAAAAATTTTAAGAAATATTTAAAAAAGAAGAAAAATGGAGAACAGAACTCTAGAGTTACAAGTGAAAAGTGCAATGCACCTAAAAACCCAGAGTAAAATGGGTCTCCAGTAGGAGAGTAGTGTTGAACTTTATTTGGGGTTCACTATTCATTCTTTTCCCAACCCAATTAGTATAATTAGTAATTATGAAATAATAAAAATGGCAACTGCTGTGAAGAATTAAAGTGCAACGTATTAGAAGTTAAAATCAGAATTTCAGTTCCAGCTTACTCTCTGTTTCATTATATAATCTGTAGCCAAACATTTCATTTTGGGGGCCCTAGTTCCTCATCTGTAAAATAAAAAAGTCAGTTTAGATTCCTTTAAAGGTATCTGTCTGCTCTAACATTTTATATGCTCCTATGATTCCTCGTAGATACCAAAGTATTGAGTAAGATAACTTCTTACTCTCTAAGTCCTTGAAGTCAATCAGCAAGAAGGGATGACCTAAGAGGCTCAATGCTATCCAGCTTCCAAGAAAATTTCACCACTATTCACTAACTTTGACAAATCCCATAAACTTATTTATACTATAACTTTCCATGTGAAAACAGTAATTTGTATATAAAGTCATTTCCTCATTCATGCAACACACATACACACACACACACACACACACACACACACACACACACACACATCCCCTTCAGTATGCCAAGCTTTGTACCTGCACTTAGTATTTGGAGATGAACAAAGCCTCTGCTCCCATGGAGCTTATATTCTATTTATAGGAAAGAGATGATAAACAAATACACCAATCATAAACACATGGGCCAATTCTAGAATTTTTTTTTTTTGTCAGTGCAAAGGTGATGTTAGTGGATCAGAAGATTCCCATCAGGAAAGGGTCATCACCCAATTCACATTGCAAATATAACTCCAGCTCCTGTATAGAAAATGGCTCATGGGATTATGGTTCAAGTAGTTAATGGAAAGCAGAATTACAACACCAGAACAAAGTGGTGCTGTCCATCCCACTGCCTTCAGGAAGCTCTGCCCACAAGCTAATCCCAGATATACATGATCCATCATGCTTCCAGAATTCTCAGGAGGCCAGGGAGCTAGAAGCAACTCTGCTTGTGGAGCCTCAGTGGACAGAAAGAGCAAACAGGGATTCCTCAGTTGGCTACCTACAGTCAGGGTTTCCCCAGGAGGCGCAGGGCACAGCAGTGGAACAGACCGAAAAGCAGTCATCCAGCCGTGGAGACCAAACTGCCTCGTTAGAGGTAAAGGAGACACGGATCAGATGCTTCTTGGAGCACAAAGCACTTGAAATGATTCTTGCTAACCCTGTGATTTGTGGTCTTAACTCCAAAAGGCAGCACAGATTTGGCAGGAATAACAATAATAGTTAATATTTAGTGAGCAACAACTATGTGCCAGGTATGGTATCTGCTAAATCTTCAAGACAACCCACTGGCAGGAATTAGTCATCATCATCTTCATTTTACAGAAGAGAAAATTGAGACATAGAAAGGCAACTAATATTTGTTAAGTACCTCAAATGTGAAGTTCTGCTCAAGAACTTTGCTGACATCATTATTTGCAAAACTCCATGAAAGCTTTGCAAGATAGGCAATACTGTCCTTATCTTACAGGTGAAGAAGTACAAGCAAAGGGACATTAAATAATTTATCACAGGACAGGCGGCAGAAATTGCAGGAGCTAGCATTCAGCTCAGATTCTGCTTGCACCACCACATCTAACATTGAAGTCAAGAGAATCAGGACAAAAGCTAGGTTCTCTGGTCCCTTAACTGTTCTAGCCACTAGACAACTCTCCTTGCAAGTGGCAAATAGGAAACTTCCAGTGATTCTCTTTACCAAAGTAATGGCTTGTATACAGGCCAAACCATGCTGGGGCACAGGGGCCCCATGGTTCTTAGCACTCACTGACAATTTCCCAGCCATTAACTGCTATTCCTCAGCCATTAATATCACTGAGCTTCTTCCTGCTCAAAGTAAGAAGCCCTGAACCTTGTGATTATTTCCTCTTTCAGGAATGCCAGCTGAGACTACCATTGCCATTTGTTCCATGATCATGGGTGGGGTGTTTGAGAAATTTCCTAAATTGAAAGTGTGTTTCGCACATGGAGGTAAGACCCTATTTACTGTATTAGTCAGCTCAGGCTGTCGTAACAAAATGCTACAGATGGATAACTTCAACAACAGACATTTGTTTTCTCACAGTTCTGGAGGTTAGACATCCAAGATCAAGGAGTTGGCAGGATTAGTTTCCAGGGAGGGCTTTTTTCCTAGTTACAGATGACCCTCTCTCTGTGCACGCATGAGTGGGAGTGAGTGAGGGATAGAGGAAGGAGAGAGTGAGTTCTGGTGTCTCTTCCTCTTCTTTTTTTTTTTTTTTTTTTTCGGTACTGGGGATTGAACTCAGGGGCATTCTACCTCCGAGCTATACTCCCAGCTCTATTTTTTATTCTTTATTTTGAAACTGGGTCTCACTAAGTTGCAGAGGGCCTCACTAGGTAGCTGAGGTTGGCCACGAACCTGGATTCTCCGGTCTCAGCCTCCCAAATGCTGGGATTACAAGCGTGCACCACCTCGCCCGGCTCTCTTCCTCTTCTTAAAGGACATCATTCCTATTGGATTAGTGCTCACCTTATTACCTCCTTAAAGGTCTGCCTCCAAACATACATCAGTTAAGGGTTCAACACACAAATTTTGGAGGGATGTAATTCAGTCCATAACATTCTTCTAGCCATCATTCTAGTCATATGATGGCTTGGGGACCAAATTCCATTTTTGTAGGCAAGTTCTTGGAAGTTTTTCTTTTTTACTTAAACCCCTCTAGTAACACCACAGACTCTCCAGTCCCTGTCACTGTCCACTGTTTACAAATAGGCCTGTTTTATTCCTTTTCATTGCCTGACTGGTCCTGGAAGGTAACTGAGATTGTGACTCTTAAACACAATCACAATCACAAGCACACACACACATATACACATGTAATATCAAACTGTACATGTTGTACTCAAACCTGCTTTTCCTTCTCACCAGCATAGAGAATATATCTTTCCATGTCAATAAAAATAGAGCTGCATCATTTTTGAGGCTTCATGTACAGATTACATTATGTAGATATGCCATCAAGATTTAGATATCACTCAGCTGATAGGCTGTCTCAGTATATTGTTGTCATAACCATACTACATTTGAAAACTATCTTTACATACTTGTCCTCTCTCATTGGATAAATCTCTCAAGTCTGAATTTTTAGATGAATTTATGTCATTTCTTCTTAAATACGATTAATCAGCTGGGCTATGGGAACTTCTTACAATACAATGTCAGGACTAGAAGGAATCCTTTTTCATCAAGACTTCCCTTCAGTAATGCGTTTTACTTGCAGGTGGTTCTTTCCCTTTCACATTGGGGAGAATCTCCCATGGATTCAACATGCGTCCAGATCTGTGTGCCCAGGACAATCCAACTGACCCGAAGAAATACCTGGGCTCCTTTTACACAGACTCCCTGGTACACGATCCTGGGTCCCTCAAGCTGCTAACAGATGTCATGGGAAAGGTAAGCTAGGTCTGCTTTGGGGTGGTTTATGTGACACACAATGCTGGATCTGCAACTAGTTATTTGGCAAATAAGACAATTCCCAGGGAAAAAGGCCAGCGTAAATCATTCACAATTCTAAAATATTTAGTACAGCTGTCCCTTGATAAAGTCCCTTATAAAATGGCATAGTATTTGCATATAACCTACACATACCTTCCTATATACCTTAAGTTGTCTCTAGATTATTTATAATATATAACACAATATAAATACTATGTAAATAGTTGTTATGCTCTATTATGCATTAATGGTGATGAGGAAAAAACTCTGTACACATTCAGTACAGAAGCAGTTTTTTCCAAATATTTTAAATTCATATTTGGTTGAATGTGGAACCTGAGAATACAGAGAACCTGCCATATTTCAACTCAATTTTATTACTTATAGATATCTATAGAAGGCTTACAAAATATCCCAAGGAAAAAAATTGGGGGGGAGGGACTCTAAAAGAATATGAATATACTTAAAGATTTGCAATACAGTACTTGGATTAAGTTTAGACTTAAAAATTTTAAAAGACTTTATAAATTTTGTTCAGTAGAAAAAAGAGGCATATTATTTGTGATAAGTAGCAATCTAGAATAGATGCTTTATCTAATTTAACACTTTCTCTGTTTTGAGAGAATTACTAGAATATAAATGTTAAATATCCTGGTTTGGTAATAAATTATAGTAGTCCCTTCTTATCTAAAGGGGATATAAAAATTCCAAGGCCCCCAGTGGATTCCTGAAACCACAGATGATACCAAATCCTATATATAAGCACTGTGATATTATAGCAGTCAATCTGATAACCAAGATGGCTACTAAAAGTTACAATGAGCAGGTAGCCTATGCAGTATGGAGACACTAGACAAAGGGATGATTCATCCTAGGCTAGACACAGAGAATGGTGCAAGATTCCATCATGCTACTCAGAATGGCATATGATTTAAAACTTATAAATTGTTCTTCTGGCATTTTTCATGTAGATTGTTTTAGTGTGATTAACCAAAGTAACTAACCATGGAAAGAAAACATCATACTATTATATGTGGTTGAACTGTGTCTCTGAGTTGTCTAGCTTTTGTGTTGTCTCAGTTGGTTATAATTATTGATTCTTTTTGGTTTGGATGAAGGGTGATAAGGAAGTATAAAAACAGAAAACTACATAGGAGAGAAGGTGAAAGAGACTTTATGGGCTCTGGACTTTCAGCAATGGAGGAGGGGAAGAGGGAAAGTGGCAAGGAATTGGGGAGAGTCATTTTCATTATATCTCATCAAGCCTAGTACTTGATCTTATTCTTAGAAATAGAAACATCAGGAGAAAATACCCTTGGCACATACATTTTACTTTGTTTTTTGTTTTTTGTTGTTGTTGTTTTGGGCACTAGGGATACAACGCAGAGACATTCTACCTCCAAGCTATACTCCCAGCCCAATCTTATTTCATATTTGGAAACAGAGTCCCACTAGATTGCTGAGAGCCTTGCTAAGTTGCCAAGGCTGGCTTTGAACCTGTGATCCTCCTGTCTCAGCCTTCCAAGTACTGGGACTGCAAGCATGTGCCAGCATGCCCAGTTCCCTTGGCACATACAAACCCATTTTCTGAGCAGTACCATCAGCAGTGAGGGATACTATCAGCACCTTCAAACAGTATGAAGGGCAATACACATTGGCCAAGACGTCGAAGCAGAAGAGGAAGAAAATGATGATACCTCAGGGTAACCAGTGGGTAGACTAGTTGATGAGCACATGTGAGTACAGGGCCTTCCATAAAAACTCAGAGGGCGTTCTGCAAAATAACTGTATTTGAGATTTTGCATTAACACTTTGAAGGCTTAAACTACTATAATTTGGGCATCAAAAATAAATATAACCTCCTTTTATATGGTCCCATAGGTGGTGAATCCAGGATATAGAAGCCAAATAGATAAATATTTAGGATTCTCTTTAAAATATTAATGCTTCTCCATTTTAGTTATATTCACATTAGCAAGTTCTCTTTCAAAAACAATCCCAAATCATAATGGCTAAGGAAAGTCTTAGCAGGATACTTGGGCTAGGGAGCAACCTTTCCAGATTAGAGTAGGTTTCTATGGAGAGAGATCCCTGGGAAGGAAAGAAGAAAAGAAAAAAAGAAACGGATACATTATTTGGTGCATTTGAGAGTTGGCAACAATTATTTCCAGACATTAAATAGATCTGTTACTGGAGTAAGAACAAACAGCGCATTATTTGACTTAGCACTGAACAATGATTATCATCATGATAATATTAACACCAAATACTGGTTTAATTGGAATTGTAATTCTGTTAGGGAAATTGAGAGTAAGAAAGAAATTCTCAATGGCCACAAGAAGAAATCACTAAATACTTTCAGAAGCTAATGAATCAAGAAATGACAGAATATGCTTATTATCTAGGAACATGAAAGTAATTATCAGAAGATTCAAGTTTAAAAGGTAAAAGTGACTGCTTTGGGAAATAAGAGTGTAAAAGTGGGCACGGTACTGCTTTTTAATGTATTTTAGTAATATTTGATTGCTTAACTATGTATAGGTGCTATTTTGATAAATCACAATTTTTAAATATATTGTAAGACTAAATAGGAATATATCATATATTTTAAAAACCAAAACCAGCCGGACGTGGTGGCGCACAATTGTAATCCCAGCATTTGGGAGGTTGAGACTAGAGGATCCAGGTTCGTGGGCTGCCTCAGCTGCTTAGTGAGGCCCTCCGCAATTTAGTGAGACCCTGTTCAAAATAAAGAATAAAAAATAGGGCTGGGGCTGTAGCTCGGAGGTAGAATACCCCTGAGTTCCATCCCCAGTACCACACACACACACACAAAAAAAACTATTTCTAAAACTACTATGATATTTGATTAAGGACTTAAACTACACAATCTCTTGTTTTTCTTTTACATCTAAAATTCTTTGCTTTTAACCTATACGTATTTATTTTTAAAGACAGATGCAAAGAAGAATGCTATTCATATATTATCAATCTATCACAGTAAAAAATATGAAAAGAAACTTTATTGCCTTTCTGTATTAACATGATCATAGAAAATCTACTTATTTATGTGTGTATAGATTGTTTATATGGCTGTACATTTATACATATATACATATACGTATATATGGATACATTTTTAAGAGGACATTCGTCCACCCTTTATGGTTATATCATAATTTTGGCTAGATCTATTGCTGTATAAGCAATTACTGCAAAACTTAGTGGGCTTGAAACAACAATCATTCTCTCTCATGGTCTCTGGGTACCAATACTTTATTTTTGCAGTACCAGGGATTGAACCCAGGGGCATTCTACCTCTGAGCTCACTCCCAGCCCTATTTTTTATCCTTTATTTTGAAACAGGGTCTCACTAAGTTGCAAAGGGCCTCACTAAGTAGCTGAGGCTGGCAGCAAACCTGCAATCCTCCTGTCTCAGCCTCCCAAGTACTGGGATTGCAATGGTGTGCCACCAATACTTTAGAAGCAGCTTAACTGACTTGAAGTCTGACAAAGGTTGCAGGCAAAGTATCAGTCATGGCTGCAGTCACCTGATGGCTTGACTGGGGCTGAAAGATTTATTTCCAAGGTAGCTTTTACTCATGACTGGCATATGGGGGCTAGGTTTTGGTGGGAGGCCTCGGTTTCTCCCTAGGCAGGTCTTTCTAGAGAGCTGCTTGAGTTCCCTCACAACATGGCAGGTAATTTGCCCAAGAATGGATGATGGGAGAGAAAATTGTGGATAAAGGGATGGGGAAGGGGAGAGAGAAGATAATAGGCAGAACTCAAAGCAAAGTATAAGAATGATTTGCCATGGCTCTTGGTTCTACCCTCTGAGTCATCCTTTATTTTTCATGAAAGTTAGCCTGTTTGTCACTGAGTAGTTTTTTATAGACTGCTTCATGCCAGTATAAGTATTGGAGTGCAGAGCCTTTCTTTTTGTCCTGATTATTCCTTTCAGCACAAGCTGGTAGTGTTTCTATCAATAAAAATCTCTTTGAAACTTTGTGGATCTTATATGAATCTTATCGTTTCACACCATTAGGCAAAGCTTTGCCCATAGATTGCTGAGAAAAGCCCTTTTGGACCTTAGGTTTCTGCTAAGGCTGCTGAACTTAAGCTCCCTAGAAGCTTTTATTGTTTAACTGAATGATTCTTTGAGCTGCCTAAATCATTTCAGGTCATAACAAAGACATTATAGTCACATCATAGCTTCACTTTGTGTATGTGTGTGTGTGTGTGAGTGTGTGTGTGTGTGTGTGTGTGTGTGTGTGTGTGTGTGTGTGTGTAAACCCAGAGGCATTCTACCTTCAAGCTACACCCCTAGCCCAATTTTATTTCTTATCTGGAAAGAGAGTCTCACTAGGTTGCTGAGAACCTCACTAAGTTACCGAAGTTGGCTTTGAACCTGTGATCCTCCTATCTCAGCCTTCCAAGTACTGGGACTACAAGTGTGTGCCACCAGGCCCACCCCTGGCTTTACTTTTAGATTATGTTTTTCGGACTGTGTGTTGCTTTTAATCTCTTCCAGAAAGCCATTTCTTTGTTTTAGCATCATTTGTCATTAAAGGGGTTGGGAATTTTGAAATCCAACAAATCCTGGCTCCTTATATTTAACAGTCTTTCCTTTAAGATGCTCCTCTTGCATTCTATTAGAAGCAGCAAGTAGAAGCCAGGCAACACTTTCAACATTTTATCTGGAAATTTCCTTAGCTCTATCACCCAGTGCATTAAATACTTTTCTACTTCACATATTACTATAGATGACAGTATTGCTATATTTTTTTTTTGCCACAATATAGCAAGCATTGCTTTTCCTCTAGTTTCCAAAAACATTTTCCTCATCTCTTAGCCCCTTACTGTAGCCTTCTTATAGGTGGTTAGGTCTTTCACAAGGCCAGGCTTTTACTATTCTCAAGGTCCTTCCCAATTACTTCCACTGATCAGTTCCTAAGCCACTCCTACATTTTTAGTTTTTTATTATGATAGCACCCCACTTCTAGGTATTAGATTATGTATTAGCTGCTGCATACAAAATTATTATAAAACTTAATGCTTTTAAACAAGAATGAGCCGAGCATGGAGGCACACACTTGTAATCCTAGTACTTGGGAGGCTGAGACAGGAGGATCTCAAGTTTGAGGACAGCCTCAGCAAGTAGTGAGACTCTCATCAACCTAGTAAGACCTTGTTTCAAAATTAAAATAAAATAGGGCTGGGGGTATAGCTTGGAGGTAGAACAGTCCTGGGTTCAATCCCCAGTGTCAAAAATAAATAAAAATAAAACAACAATGAACATTTATTATCTCACCTTTTTTCTCTAGGTTAAGAATTCAGGGACCACATGGCTGGGCAATTCTGGTTTAGAATTTATCCCAAGGTACAATGACCTGACTGCAGCCTGCCAGTATCTTCCCTCCCTTTCTCCCTCTCCTCCTTTGTCTTATTTGCACACCATCATCTCCTCTCCTTTCCTCCCTCTCTCTTTTGTACTACGAGTTGAACCCAGGGGGCATTTTACTTCTGAGCTATACCCCCATTCCTTTCTATTTTTTATTTTCAAACAGAGTCTCATTAAGTTGCTGAGGCTGCCTTGAACCTGCAATCCTCCTATCTCAGCCTTCCAGATACTGGGATTACAGGTATGCTCCACTGTCCCCTGCTTATTTGCACATTATTTACACTACCTTAACCCTAGTATATTCAAATATATTGGGTACAATAGTCTATAATTCTTTGTGTGTGTGTGTGTGTGTGTGTGTGTGTGTGTGTGTGTGTGTGGTACTAGGAATTGAACTCAGGGGCATTCTACCTCTGAGCTATACCACCAGCCCTATTTTTTATTCTTTATTTTGAAACAGGGTCTCACTAAGTTGCGGAGTGCCTCACTAGGTAGCTGAGACTGGCCATGAACCCGGATCCTTCAGCCTCAGCCTTCTATAATTCTATATTCTTGAAAAAATATCATTAGGAGCCCTCGTACTTGCTCCAGTCTGGACTGACTTGCTATTCAGATCAGATAAGAGTCATTTTGAAGTCTCTCTTCACCATCATCCTCTCTTCACCATCATTCTCACCTTTATTCATATTCATTCATATTCTCCCTCTCCTCTCCTCTTCTCTTCTCTTCTCTTCTCTTCTCTTCTCTTTTCTCCCTCTCTCTCTCTCTCTCTCTCTCTCTCTCTCTCTCTCTCTCTCTCTCGATTCCTTATTTCCTGAATGCTTTTCCTGTTTTTTGGTTTACTCCTTCATTTTGGTAGACAATATCCTCCAATAACTTTCTGAGAAAGGGAATATGGAAAGTAAAGCTTTTAAAACCTTGTTTATCTAAAAATATCTTTATCCTTCCCTTATAATAAGTTGTTTGGCTAAGTATATTATTCTATCATGAAAACTTTTTCCCCTCAGAATTTTAAGGCTACTATTTGTATTCTGGCTTCTTGAGTTGCTGTTGAACAACGTAATGCCATCGCAATCTTTGAACCTTTCATAAAGCCTACTTCACCCCTCCCTCAATCTCAGACTCCAAGCTTTTCTTTTTGTCCTGAAATTTCACAATGATATTACTTACTGTGGGTTTGTCCTCTCTCATTATGTTAGCCATATGGTGGGCCCTTTTATTTTGTTAATTTTCAAAAATTATTTAATATTCCCTTTCCTCTGCCTCCCCCTTCCAGGATTCCTATTATTCTCAAGTTGAGCCTTATTTTTTTCCTATCTTACATTCTACCTCTTCAAAATGTTATTTTACTTTCTTGGAGATTTTCTCAACTTTATTGATAAAGCCTTCTATTTGGCATTTTTCCCCCAAGACCTTAATTTTATTTTGCTTGTCCTCTAATTTTTTTTTTAACATCTTGTTCTTGTGGGATGGATGTAATACCCTTTTTTTTTTTTTTTAATCTGAGTGTACTAAGAATTTTTGAAAGTTAATTTTTCCCTGCAAGTCTTCCCCC
>PVLC010043874.1:0-12355 GCA_004027655.1 Graphiurus murinus
ACAAACAAGCAAACAAAAAACTGTAATGACTTCTTAATTCCTAGGAATAAATACGATTTTCTTCTGCAAAACATTTAGGGCCTCCTGATATGTAGTAATTGCTCAATGAGTGCTCTTATTCATTCCAAAGCCATTTATTGGAAACCTATTACTTTTGAATAATGCCTGACCAATACAAGAAAGATGGTTTTCATAGAGATGTGACCCATGAGATAGGAGAATCAGAACCATGGCTGGGCTGCCTTTGACTTGTGGTCCAGGGATCCTCTGGAGAAGGCACCATTTGAACTGAGGCCTTAATGATAAGGTTAAGTTCTGGTTCTTTCATCAGCTCTAAGATACCTTTGAAATGCATTTTCTTTTCCAGTTCCGAGGGTTGCTGCTAGGCAAACCTCCACTGAACTATATACCCTTCGCCCAAAATACATGATTTTCAATGTATCACTGAAGAGAAAGACATGTCATAAATAACATTGGCACTATCTACTGTAAGATGGATCCACAAATTCTGGGGGAAAAAAAATGTGCATCTTAGTATCAATGAAGTTCATTCTTATTTGTGCTCAATAAATATACATTGATCCAGAGTTCCTCTACGACTGCATGCAGGATCCTGCTTCGATGCTGTGCATTGGGACTGCTTTCTTTCCTCTGTTTCTTAGCTCTGGGATGCTGACTTGGACCTGGCAAAGAGTAAAATATTAACAAATAAGAGTACTGGAAGGTGTGTGTAATCTGATGTATTTTAAAAATAGCTTAACACATTCACTTTGGTTGGACCACAGGGTTCCAGTGACTCCTGTTCAGGTGAATTTGACCTAGCACATAACTTGTGCAGGGTGAAGCCGAGCAGCTCTTGCAGCCCATAATTCCTTTTGGCAGCTGTCTGAAGAGATGTGTGGATGTATAATGCACATAAATGCCTTCCAAGAGCAAGGAAGGCAAGAACTCCAAGCTTACTTCCGTCTATCTCCTAGATTTAATTGAACATAAATACTCCTTCACTCCTCCCTATCCCAGGGGGGAAAGGTCCCTCTGCCATTCTGACGGTGAGGTGAGGAGGCTGTTTCCATCTGACCTCCCTCCCTGCCCTCGTAAGACTTGGTTCTCACACTCCACCGTGACTTCCCTTCTGATTACTTCCCTACTCGCTTCCTCTGTGTGTAGACCGTAACACACTGCTGAAGTATTGCCACTCTCTGTGTGTGTGTGTGTGTGTGTGTGTGTGTGGTGCTGGGGATGGAACTCAGGGACGTGGTACCTCTGAGCTACACCCCCAGCCCTGTTTTATTTCTCTATTTTGAAACAGGGTGTTGCTAAGTCCTGGAGGGCTTTGCTAGGTTGCTAAGGCTGGCCTTGAACCCAAGATCTTCCCGTCTCAGCCTCCCAAGTACTGAGATTACAAGTGCGCCCCACACCCAGCAAACTGTTGGCTTTTGAACTGCCCTCTACACTCTGATTCGTAGTCATGACCTCTTCTACGCACCCAGTTTGGACCCCACTGCCTCTTTTTTTCCAGTTCTCTCCACGATTCCTTCAACCCCGCAGTTTCTAGATGATTCTGTGGGAGTTTTGACAATGCTTGGCAATTTCTAGTGGGAGTCAAGCCCTCCTGCTGTTTGGATTGTCATTTCAACAGGTCACACGTGTCCCTGGCCCTCTGTGGTGGCACACTGGCTCTCTACGTGGTAAATCCATCCTTCCTTCTGGAATCGGCCCCTTTGGGGGCACCTGTCAGCTCCTCCAGAACCTCTTCCAACTCTGCTGCTGCCTCCGGAGTTCCCTTCCTCTGGGGACATCTCCTCTGCCCTCTGCCTTGCGTGGGATTAAAGGCCCTCGTGATTTCTGAGGCCTTCAGATCAGACACCAAGTCCAGCTGAAATAAGAATCCTTAGAAACAAGTAGGTGCAAAGAAGAAGTCACTGGTAGGCATTCCAGGGATGCGCGCTAACTGCAGTCCGGCCAACCTCACGGTGATTTAAGGCGTCTCTGACCTGCGACGAGAAAGCTGGGTGCACTGGAGGGGGGATGGGGAAGAGGCGAGGCCCCAGGAAGAGAGAAGAGGCCCCTGGGCGGCCACCAGGGCTCAGCTGCCTGTGGCTGTGTGATTACAGACGGTCCTCAAAGCCTCGCATCTGCGCTTCTCTGATGTGCTGCGTGAGAGGAAAACTGTAATCTGAAGCATAAATATACGATCCTGCGTTGCTTCCCCTGAGCCGCGTAAACCTGTTATTAGCTTAAGTATCTATGTTGTGCTAACAGATTATAGCTGCCTCGCAGGAGGATAGGGTTGGCCTTCTGAAATAGCTTACAGTTTGGATCTTCAGGTATCTCACACTTTTTAATGCTTGAAACGACTAAGCACGTAAGCGATGAAGCACTAGAATCGAGACTTTGGGATTGCTGAGTAAGTGGTGGGGGAGGAGCTTAGATCCGCTATGCCTTTCCCGCCATATGTGGGAGAGTTTAGGGAGTTGTTTGATAAGAAATGGTGAGGGTGAGGGTGAGGTGCTGGAAGGGTCTAGAGCCAGTCTGAGAACCGAGAGGAAACGGGTTCATGAAGGCCACGGAGAGGAAAGCGCCTTGGGAAATATTTGGAAGCTTTCTGAAGCATCGTAATGGAGAAAAGCCTTGGTGGTCTGAGCTTTTTCCCACTTCACTGTCTATAGGAGATAATTGCGATTTGTCCTCCTTCTCTTTTTGTAATTGTTAGACTCAGGTCTGTAAAATGCCACTTAATGACGGTCCTTAATAGTATCTGGCCTTGAAGCTAATAGAACAAAGAAAGTGGTAGGAAAGTCACAATTTGTGGCACGTGTGACCCAGTGGCGACAGGTGTGCCCCATCACAACGAAGCATCCCCTTCAGCAAGTTAGAATCTAGAGGCTCCTGAGAAGCACACTTTCTGTTTGTTTGTTTGTTTGTTTAACTTATCCGAAATGCAAGCATTTATGAAGTTCTAAAAATTTAGTTGCAATGAGTTCACTAACACCAATGACTTTCAATGCCCCTAAGGAACAAGAGGAGACTTCTTCTGCTTTATAATCTCTCATGACCAAGATGTGGCAGTCCAATCCAATAGTATGATTTAAGAAATTTCTAAGTAGGAATTTAAGAGTTATTGTTCTTAATGTCATAAAGAAAACAATATGATTCTATACTAGCCAAAGACATAATAACCTAGCAATAACTCTTCTAAAAAGCTCCTTGGTTTTAGGTTTCTAATGTTTGTAGAAAACATAGTTGGCAAATGTTTAGAAATCATATACCATACTTTCTAGTGAGGAAATTTTTACTGGATAGTAAAATTTTCTATATTATGGAAATATTATATAAAATATTATATCTGGATAGTAAAATTCTGAGATATATATATATATATATATATATATATATATATATATATGACAATCAAACCTAACATTTTCTTGCTTTCTTTGCTGATTTATTGTAGTATTAATTCAAACGCTGTTTCTGGGACATTAATTATGGGGAAAATGGCATACACGGAAAAGATGTTTGTTTTTCTAAGGTCTGAATACTTAGAGTTGAAACAGGGAAATAGTATGGAATTAGATAGTCTATAGATGTATAGTAGTCACTTGGGAACTACTTAGAATACCTTCTAAAATGAGGATAAAAATATAATTAAAGATGTTACAAGGGTTAAATTCATAATATATGCACAGCATTAATAAACTCTTGTATTAGACTACCTAAGTCCATACCCTTGATAGTGGTGATCTTACTGTGTTTACCAAGTTTCATACTTAAATTTTATTCCCTGTTACTAGATGGCTAGAACAGGAAACCAACATGATAGTAATTGGGAAAAGACATTTAGATGTTATGAGAAAGGTCTTAAAGCCAGGCATGGTGATGCACACCCTAGATCCAGTACTTGGGAGAGTGAAACAGGAGAATCACAGTTTCAAGGCCAGCCTCAGCAACTTAGTGAGACCCTCAGCAACTTAACAAGACCCTGTTTCAAAATAAAAAAAAAAAATAAGAAGGGTTGGGAGATGTAGCATGGAGGTAGAATGTCCCTAGGTTCAGTCTCTAGTATCAAATAAAAAGGGATGCCCTTAATTTCCCTAGTCCAAAGTCAGTGGCAAGAGACGGCGAGGGGAACTCATGTGTGTTTTACTGTAGTAGAGATCCGATATTCATTACACTCATTATTCACATTAGAATTCGTTTATTCAACAAATATACTTTTTCTTTAAGTTCTGGGGATACAGCGATGACCCAAACAGATCAAACCTAGAATGAAAAGGAAAACCCTAAGTAACAAGCACTTTAAGTTAAACTGTACTTACCTGCATGGTCAAAAAGGCCTGTCGGGGAAGCGTATTAGCCATCTTTCCATCACAATAAAAAGTCCCTGTGATAGTCAGCTTCTAAAGAGAAAAGGGTGGCTGTGACTCAGAGTGGTAGAGGTTCTGGTCCATGGCCAGTTGGCCCAGCTGCTTTTGGGCCTGTAGCGAGGTAGCACATCATGGCAGGAGTGTGTGACAGACGGAAACCATTCACCCTGTCAGAAGCCAAGGAGAAAACTAACTGTGGAAGAAAGTGGAAACCAACATAATAGTAACTGGAAAAGACATTTAGATGTTATAAGAAGGGTCTTAAAGCCAGGCATGATGATGCACACCCTAATCCCAGTACTTGGGAGACTGAGACAGGAGGATCACAGGTTCAAAGCCAGCCTCAGCAACTTAGTGAGACCCTCAGCAACTTAGCAAGACTGGTGGGCTCCCATTGACTTAAAGACCTCACACCAGGTTCTCTACCATAAAGTGTCTGCCACCTCCCTGTGACACCAAGCTGGGGACTGAGCATTCCACACATGAGCCTTTGGAGGCCACTCCAGATGCAAACTATGGCAGGAGGGAAAGTGCTAATGGTGTAGAAGAGTGATCCTGAGGAGACCTGGGGGAGGAACATTCTAGGCAAATGAAACTCATGAGTACGGAGGACCTTAGAAAGCAATGAGCTCCGTGAGTTCTAGAAGACGACTGTGCGTGTGACTGGGGAGCAGCAGGCAGCAGGTGTGAAGGGGCTGAGGAAGCAGGGCCGGGTCAGGGAGGCCTTTGCAATGTCAGAGGCCTTGGCCTT
This sequence comes from Graphiurus murinus, assembly GCA_004027655.1. Taxonomy (NCBI): domain Eukaryota; kingdom Metazoa; phylum Chordata; class Mammalia; order Rodentia; family Gliridae; genus Graphiurus; species Graphiurus murinus. The sequence continues at coordinate 5,119 of PVLC010043874.1, forward strand.
GGCTCCCAGGGTGATGCCAAGCCACAGGAGGGTTTGAAGTCGGGAAGTAACATAATTATTGCCCAATTATCACTCTGGCTGCTGTGCAAAGAACTGTGGTGGAAAGTTCTGGAAACAGGCAGAGCCCCAGTGGTAATGAGCGGTAGAGTCTCAGTAGAAGAGCTAAAAAAGCAGGTTGATTGAGAACCGAATGTCAGTCAAGACAGTGCAGCTCACGGAGAAAGAATCCAGAGGTTGGAGCCTGGCAGCCACTGTGACTGGCTGTGTCCTGCCTCCTTACCTGGCTCTGTGTTTTACTTGTGTCATCCTCTCTGCTTTGGCTCCCCTAAGCAAAGTAACCAAAGTGGCATGTGCAGTGTGTGACGCGCTCTGCGATGCCGTGAAGGGTAGGCACACCCTCCCACACACTCACAGTACCGAGCAGCTTTCTCTTAGGCTCCTTAGCGTTCTCCTTACGGCCAGTCCCGCACTTACAAGGTGATATTTTTGATGATCATTTAACTGTCTGCCTTCCCTCACTAACTATGAGGTCCTCTGGAGCAAGTGTGAACAAAATAACTTTTCCTTCTACAGGTTGAAGTTAACTTTAAGAAATCTAAGCCTCACTGGGCGTGGTGGCTCATGCCTGTAATCCCAGTACTTGGGAAGCTGAGACAGGAGAATTGCAGGTTCTAGGCCAGCCTCAGCAACTAAGTGAAGATTTGAGCAACGTAGTGAGACCCTTTTTCAAAACTGAAGGTGTAGCTCAGAGTTAGAACGCTCTTGGGTTCAATTCCCAGTACCCCTCCCACAAAGACATCTAAGACTCTCCCCTCAAAAAAATATCAGTTTTCATTGATTATTTGAGAAATAGAAATTCTGAGTAGAATTATATAAATTATATACTTATGTAAATTATATAACTATATAAATAAAAGAGAAGGGAAGAGAAAGGAGAAGGAAGAAAGAGGAGACAGAAAGACAATCCACCAGGGAAATCCCAAGGAGCTCTGAGTTACCATTTCCTAAAGCCTTCTTATAGAAAATGTTTTTGGTCAAACGATTTTCGATCGTGGGAGCTCAGGAGCTCTCTTGTTTGGAAAATTTTATGGGTCTGTAGTGAATGTGGTGCTCTATAAATATGTATGTTCATGGCCTGCCTTTCACTGGTTTACCATAAATTTGCAAGCGTAACAGAGATCATGTTTATTCCACAATAGAAGCAACTAGCAGAGGCACTGTACTGATAAGAAGTATTTCTAATATTCCAAACCATTTCAGTGCCTCTTATGCATTTCCAGGCAGGATCAACTCTATCCTGAGCCTGTAAACAAGCCTTCATACGTGTGGAGAAGATGTCTTGGTAAGTGGTGAATCTCCTAGAGTGTATAGGTCATGTCCAATTCATCCTTCTGGCCCCAGGAGAGAGCATGATCACACCCTTGACCTTGAATCAATTGTTTGACTTGAACTTTGGTCCAGTTCTCTATTTCCACTGTCAGGTGAAATTCAGAGGTTTTGTGTTCGATGCTAGTGTGTGGGTTCTGGATGAAAACTTCAATGCTCGGTTACCAGCCCAGAAATGTAAAACAAGTGTGAGAAGTTTATATTTGTTATTCTCATATCCAAATCTAGCACTTTTATTGGAAAAAAATGAGAATACAACTAAACCACATTATTGAATGTTAAGTGGTGCAATAATTGCTCTGTGACTTGTAAATTCAGTTTATTAAGCTGGAGCCAGGAGTGGTGGCACATGCTTGTAATCCCAGTGCTGAGAAGGCTAAGACAAGGCAGATTCAAGACCAGCCTCAGCAATTTAATGAGGCCCTTGGCAACATAGGAAGACCCTGTTTCAAAAGAAAAAATAAAATAGGACTAGGGTGTAGCTCAGAGGTAGAATTCCCTGGGTTCAGTCCCCAGTAACACACACACACACACACACACACACACACACACACACACACACACACACACTGGCTAAAGGACCCACTCATGTTAAAAAGGATTGAATTCTGGTAGCTTAGTTTTAGTTGCTATGCCAATTAGAAAATAATTAACTGACATTTCTCCTAGAATATCCTGATTTAAGTTTTCTGGCTCAAAGAGTGAGACCCTATTGTGTTTGAAAATAAGTCAAGGGAAAAATGATGAAGTAGATTGGTCTGAGCCTCCCACTCCTATTCAGACTCCTCCTGGGGTTTATCTGTTTGGCTTTTGCACAATTGACTCCAAGTCACCCACCCAGAACTGGACTCATAATCTCTGTTTGCAGACCTACCTCTGACTTCCTGGGGCTGTTTTCCCCTCCCCCCTCTTTTTCCAGTTCTTAGTCAATAGCACCACAATTCAATGGTCACAGCAAGCCATTTTCCTTCCCTTTCCTGCCTAGGTCAGTTAGCAATAACTTCTTACAATCCGTGTCACTTATTCATCCCCCCTCCCCATCTTTTTAGGCTTAGATCTTGCTTAGATTATTAGAATAATCGCTGAGCTAGCATTGATGGATCTGCCAGGAACACAAATCTGATCATTGAGTGCATTTTAACAGAGGCCTCTTCTGTTGGCTTAACCCGAAGGAAAGGTTGACAGTGGGATTGAGGCAGAGATAGGAGCCCAGTTAGAAGGCTTTTAGGGCTTCCCTGGTCACATCAACTCTCACACCTCAGGACCAAACCCTAGGCAAAGCCGGAGGCTCTGTCTCCAAAACATCCCTAAACCCCATAGTTGGCCGTCTTCTCTCCCTGGGTTTTGCAGCAGGTTCCTAACTGGTCCTCTTGCTGTCACGTGGCCCCCTACTGTCTGCAGCCAAAGTGACCTCATTCCTTTGTTAGTCGGATCCAGCTCCTCAGTGGTTTCCCATTTCCTTCCAAGTCAAAAGGAAGTCCCTGGAACAGCCTGTGCGACCCTCCCCAGGCTGACCCTCCCCTGCCCTCAGCTCATCTCCTGACCTCTGCCTTCTACTCAGTCTGCAGCAGCTAGTGGGCCTCTTTGTGGCTCCCAGGTACTCTTCCTCTCTGCCTGGGACTTTCTTGCTCATCCTTACTGTCTCACTTCTTTTAGTTCCCAGCTCAACTGTCCCCTTATCAAAGAAGTCTGCCCAATTCTTCTTTATAAAATAGGAACCCGTAGCTTGCAAGCCACACCCTTCTTACCCTACCTCATTTCTCTGTATAACATTTATTAACACCTAAGGTACCGAGTATTCATCTATTGTCTGTCCCACCATTCATGAGAGCCGAGATCTGTGTTGTTCACTGCTGTGTTTATTTCCAATACTTTAGAACAGTGCCCAGTGCAGAGAGAAGCTTAAACATTTGTTGGCTTAAGTCAGTGTCACATCAGCAGTTGTCATCTGCCTCTACATAAGATAGGTTCTGGTGTCTGATTCTGTTATACCATGTTCTGGAAGAGAGCAGCAGCCTAAGGAGTGGTGGGCCAGGGCCACTGTGATGGCAGTGGTGGTGGAGATGGCGATGCTGGTGATTGTGATTGTGAATGACAGCTATTCATTGTGACTCTGGAGCCAGACTGCCTGGATTCAACCCAGGTTCTACCACTTAGAGTTTATGTGACCTTGGACATGCTGGGGTTCAACCTCTCTCAGTCTATGAGCATCATCTTACGGGTGAGGAAAAGGATACCAGCTTCCTGGAGTTATAATCAGGATTAAATCCAGCCATTCACTAATATGCTTGCAAAACTTATTTCTAAAGTATAGAAAAAGTTAGGTAAATTTTGGTCATTATTTTCCGCAAAATTTATTTAAAACTCACATCTTAGGAGCCAGGCATGATGGTGCATGCCTGTAATCCCAGTACTTGGGAGGCTGAGACAGGAGGATCACAGGTTCAAGGACAGCCTCAGCAAGTAGTGAGACTCATATTATCCACCAACTACCTCTCACTTCCCTTCCCTGATCTGATGGAAACACTGTTAATTACTACCTGTTTATTAGTTTTATAAATTCCTGTAAAGGAAGAATTAAGCTGCTAATTAAGGAAATTTCCAAACAGAAATACGTGTAGAAAATAGTATAATGAAGCCGGGCCTGGTGGCACAATCTTGTAATCCCAGTACTTGGGAGGCTGAAACAGGAGATTACAGGTTTGAGACTAGCCTCAGCCACTTAGCAAGGCTCTCAGCAACTTAGTGATACCTTGTTTCCAAATAAAAAATAAAATTGGCCTGGGGGCCAATTAAATTAATTAATTATGAAAATAGTATCATTAGCCTGTATGTACCCAACTTTCAGATTCAGCAATTATAAGTATTTTGCCAGTCTTGTTTCATCTGTTCCCCCACTTAATCGCTCTTCTACTCTGGAATACTAAATGCAAATTTAAGATATGTTATCTTTCCCACAAGTATTTTAGTATGTATTTCTAGCTGATAGAAAATACTTTTTCCTCATAACCACTGCACAATTAGTAGAGGTAATGAAAATTATTGTAGACTCTTAACATGCACTCGGACCCTGTCCGCAGTCAAATGAAACCCTATTAGAGCAGGATTTTGGTTATGATTCTGGTATATTTTGTTCATTGCCACATCCCAAGTACATAATAGGCACTGCAGCATTTAAATGAATGAATGAAGCCAGGCATGGTGGCACACATCTGTAATTCCAGTACTTGGGAGCCTGACACAGGAGAATCAAAGCTTTGAGGCCAGCCTCAGCAGTTTAGCAAGACCCTCAGCAACTTAGTGAGACCCTGTTTCAAAATTTAAAATTTTTTTTTTTTTTTTTTTTGCGGTACTGGGGATTGAACTCAGGGGCATTCTACCTCCGAGCTATACCCCCAGCCCTATTTTTTATTCTTTATTTTGAAACCAGGTCTCACTAAGTTTCGGAGTGCCTCACTAGGTAGCTGAGGCTGGCCGCGAACCTGGATCCTCCGGTCTCAGCCTCCCGAATGCTGGGATTACAAGCGTGCGCCACCACGCCCGGCTACCTAAAAATTTTTTTTTAAAAGGGCTGTGGTATCTTGGAGGTAGAATCCCCCTGGGTTTAATTCCTGGTGCCAAAATAAGTAAAAAAATAATAGTTTATATTTTAAAAGTTATTTTTGGAAGACAGGTCCACTAAAAATATTATAAATGGTGACTGATCTTGGGCTAATTAAAGAAAGCCCCTTTGACTCATAAAGTAGCTGCCACATAGCTCTGCCTCATGTTCACAAACCCTCTAGAACAAACACCACTGTCTTTTAGTGAGCAAATAATACCTTCAGGGTTCCAAGTCTGGAGCGGCTCTTGAGTCCTGACTCCCTTGACAGGTCCAGAATCTCATCCCTCCCTCCCTTCTTTGACCAGAGGATGAAGGTCACGTGGTTCTTACAAATAGAGCGGGATAGGGTGTCTTTCTGCTATGAACTGTACTACTTACAATTTAGTTCTTCGTCTATAAAAATGGGAGATAATTGTAACTCCCGTGGAGTGGTAGAGGATCGTCATGGCCATGTAATGATGGTGAATCGTCCCACGGTGCCTGGCCTTTCCAAGCTGTTTCATAGATTCTTGTGGCTCTTACCTCTCAGCTCCTGTCACTGGCAATCTCGAAGGCAGAGGGGATGGCCCCAAGAGTTTGTTCAGGGCCGGGGACCGCTGGATGGAAGCTGGTCCCCAGCCCTGTCACCTCCCAAGCCTCCCCGTCCCTGCGTCCTGGCTCTCTCTTCCTCTCGAGGGAGCTCTCAGGCCACGCGGGCCGTTTCTCATAATAAATGGAGGTGCAAGGTTGGGTTTTCCTCTCCACAATTCACCTAGTACTGGGTGAATATCATGATCTGAAGTAGCTGCTTTGTGTTTCCAGTTGTGCACCTTGGTCTGAAGCAGATTAACAGGTATTTGAGACAAATAAAACTGTGGAGAACCTGTCACCCCAGTCAAGCTCAGCCCCGCCCCACAGCAGGGCTCAGAGCCTTAGACCCAGTCACACACCACGGAGTCCTTTCCCACACCGCCGTCTGCGCCCTCCCCTCGCACCCAGGACAGCCCAGAGCTCTGGGTACGCCTCCTCTGGCCTCCTTTATACCTGTGAGAGCCCGCACCTGCCCTGTTTTCCTCCATCTCCCCGACAGACATATTGTAATATGCCCTTACTTAAATTCCTACAACAAGAAAACACCATCCAGGTGTAAATCCACATAGGCTAGGATTTCTTGTGACAAGAAACAAAGGGAAGAGGGATAACAGTGGGCGGAGCCTACTGTAAAGGCTAGGATGGAAACCCCAAACCAGGACGAAGGAGACTGGAGGAGGCCACGCCTGAGGGTCCAGCTGGAGCCGGTTGAGAGCCGTGTGTGGGGAGGGGGCTGGGGGTTTTGCTTCGGTTCCCATCTACCTCCTGCCTAGCAGTTCCTTGTCATCCAGAGGAGCGGCAGTAGACGGGGACTGACTGATGGGGTGGCAGCCGCCACCGTGGTGATGGTAGCTAACGTCAACTGAGCACTTACTAGTCAGCGAAGGTCCCAGAAGCTTTGCATGTAGTTACTAAAGCCATGCTCACGAGCCTGTTGGATACACACAGACATTCCCATTCCGTAGATGAGGAAACCACAACACAAAAGGGTTAAAGAACGTGTCCAAGGGCCCCAGCTGACCAGAGGCAGCACAGACATGGCGCCCAACACACTGGGTCACATCTCACGCTCAAAGCCTCATAGTACACGTGGTGTTATGAATTAGGACTGTGGGTGACAGGGGGTGTGGGGGGGAGGCAGTGGCTTAAAAGAGAGAAATTATCTTTTTCTCACAGCTCTGAGTAGGTCCAGGTTGTCCAGAGAGATGTCATCTTATTTACGGGCAACTACACACCCATTTAAAATTGAACATAGCATATATTAGAGGGAGAGCCGCCAGGTAGGAGACAGCCCACTTGGTAGGAGAAGAGGAAGGCACCATTGCAAGAGGTGACCGCACAGAGGCCGGGCGTGCCTGTGACCAGAGGCACTGGACCGGCTGCTCTAGTGCCTTGCAAAGCTGGCTTCTACAGTGGCTCCTGAAGTCCCCGACTGACTGCTGGGGTGTTCTTCTCTGAAAGAAGAGGCTTGCTGGGCATGGTGGTGCACACTTGTAATCCCAGCATTTGGGAGGCTGAAACCGGAGGATCTGGGTTCGAGACCAGCCTCAGCTACCTAGTGAGGCACTCCGCAACTTAGTGAGACCCGGTTTCAAAAATAAAGAATAAAAAATAGGGCTGGGGGTATAGCTCGAAGGTAGAATGTCCCTGAGTTCAATCCCCAGTACCGCAAAAACA
>PVLC010043875.1:0-12381 GCA_004027655.1 Graphiurus murinus
AGTGCCCGTCTTCCTGGCCCTGGTCTCTCCGCGAGTGGGGCCCTGCCGTAAGTCCCGGGAGTGCTCCGCAGTCTGCTTTACCCCTCTCCCACTGAGTGACCGTCCACAGCTGCCTCCCTCGGGCCATGGCGGCCTTCAGCCCAGAACCAGGACAAAGGCGGCGTGGGGCTCCTGAGGCTGGAGTGGCGGCAGCTCAGCCGGGGCAGGTGGACGGGGGCTCGCTCGTGCAGCGGGGACAAACGGTCCCACACAGACCTCTGCTGCTCTGCTTCCTTGGGGGAGGGTGTTTTTCTTGCCACAGCTTGGTGCTAGGGTGCCAAGCCACTCTAACAAGTCCAAAGAGTTTTCTGCATTCAGTACAAACCCCTCATTCGACCCTCTCAGCCAGAAACACCCCGGTGCAGAGCGGAGCCCGAGCTCAGCCTCTGCCAGCCTCGGCGCCCGCAGCTCCGGTTTCCGCAGGAGCCAGTGGGTCTGGGCGCAAGCCCACTTCTGCCAGGACCTCGCTCGGTGGCTGAGTGACCTAATTGAACAATCCTGATGCTACTGGGCCAGGCGCGCACGGCAGAAGCAGAGAGTCTTTCCCTAGAAACATCCGATAAGCACAAGAGGCCAGGGGTGAGATTCCGGGAGGGAGGGAACGCACTCGCAGGACTCTGCCCTCAGCCGAGCCTGATCACGGTGCTCCTTACCAGAGCCTGGGTCTGGGCGGCAGCTCCCGGCAGAGCGCTTGCCTGGCGTGTGCGAGGCCCTGGCTTCAATCCCGAGCGTGAAAGAAAGAAGAAAGGGAAGGGAGAAGGAAGCCGCGGCGGGAGCCTGGATGCTGCGAGGCGCGTGTCAAGGTGTGTGCTCGGTGCAACCTTCCGAGAGGCCTCCTGACCCAGCGCCTCTGACCCTGACCAGGGGCCCGGGGGTGTGGGCGGGCACGGCCTGGTGCTCCACCCAGCGGCACGGGCACACCCACGCCTGGACAGGCCGGGCAGGTCGCACTCCAGACGTCCCTCTGCCCCGTCCGCACCGTCCGCACTGTGGCTCCCGGTGTGAGGGTGACCCCACACCTGACGGTGACCCCACACCTGACGGTGAGAGCTGAGGAGCAGGAATGTCTCCAGGATGACCACCTAGCCAAATTCCCAGCACAGTCGGCCCCCTCCCTGTGCTCAATGGCTTCAGTCACCTGAGTCAACTGCAGTTCAAAAATACTAAACACCTAATCCCAGACTTAACCATTCATACGCTTTAAGTAACTTTCATTAGCTGGGCGTGGTGACAGACGCCGGTCATCTCAGTACTTGGGAGGCTGAGACAGAGGATCGAAGGTTCAAGAACAACCTCAGCAACTTCACAAGATTCTCAGCTACGTAGTGAAACCCTACTTCAAAAAGAAAAAATGAAAAGGGCTGGGGGTGGAGCTCAGAGATAGAATGCCCCTGGGTTCAATCCCCAGTACCACAAACAAACAAAAACATTCATTACAGAATGTTGTCCTAATCGTTCTATTTTGTTACTATTGCTCATCTCTTCACGGACCTAATTTATAAATTAAACTTTATCATATGTGTGTATCATATCATATCATATGATAGAAAATATAGCATCTGTAGGGTCAGTTGTACCTGGGCCTCCAGGCATCCACCAGAGGTCTCCGAATGGACCCCCTGGGCACAAGGGGGCTGCTGTAATTACCGGGATGGATCCTTAGGAAGAAAGCTCTTTGTAGCCAGGCATGGTGGTGCACACTTGTAATCCCAGTACTTGGGAAGCTGAGACAGGAGGGATCCGGGCTCATGGCCAGCCTCAGCTATTAGTGGGGCTCTCCACAACTTAGTGAGACCTTGTTTCAAAATAAAAAATAAAAAATAGGACTGGGGGTGTACCCCAGAGGTAGAAGCCCCCTGGGTTCAATCCCCAGTGCCACAAAAAAAAAAAAGAAAGCTCTTTGTAACCCCCCCCCCCCGCCGTCCCAGTTGGCAGCAGCCTCCACGCCCCCCCCCCAGGAGGAGGCGTTCCCCTTCACCTGCTGATCTAGGGCGGGCCGTGGGCCTAATGCATTGGGAAATCTTTCATTCCCATCCTGAGACAAGACAACACTTGCAAGACCTGAAAGACGGATGTCAGTGAACCCACCTGCGGCTCTGTGCCGCTCTGCCTGGCTGACCCCGCCCCCCGTGTCCGCCCTGCCATGGCTACAGAGGCTGGCAGACACCAGGCGGGTGGACGGCACAGGGCAGCGTCTGCACTCAGCACAGCACTCGCCGGTGCCCACCCACCCACATTAGCGCCTCAGAAACTATCCCACCAGCACGGCCACAACGAGTTCCACTCTCTTAAGTGTCTGGGTGGTTCTCTGCAGCATAAAACCACCGCTACATCAGCTGGGCATGGTGGTACACACCTGCAAGCCCAGTACTTGGGAGGCTGAGACAGGAGGATCACAGGTTCCAGGCCAGCCTCAGCAACTAAGCGAGACCCTGTCTCAAAGTAAAAAATAAATAGGCTGGGGGTGCAACCCAGAGGTAGAACACATTCTGGTTTCAATTCCTACTAACACACACACACACACACACACACACACACACACACACACACACACACGCATGCGCCTCATCTAAGGGATGAGCGGCCCAGTTCATCCCCACTCACGGATCCCGTGTAGGCCCTAGAAAGACGGCTAAGCGCCAGGCCTGAGTCCACCAGCTGAAATCCAGATAAACGACACCAACCCAACCACATGCTCGAACAGACGCCCCCCAACACTGCTCCTCCTGCACAGGTGTTAACCTGACAGCTCCCCCAGAGCTGAGGCCCTTACTTAAGAATCTATTGCACAACCTCTGGCAGCAGAGCTGAGGGCGGCGCACTGCCAGCCGGCGTCGGTCCCTCAGGCAGAACTCCGAGGACAGCACCCTGCAGCCCTGGTCCCAACGCTGCGGCCAGCCACGCTGGAGCCACCCACGGAACCCGAGACGCTCGGCTGGCCAGGAAGAAAGAGGGGAAGGGTGAGAAGAACTTAAGAAGCTCCGTCATCTAGCCCGAGGGATGCAAAGCGCCTTCTCCACCGCAGCGGGGACTAGAAAGCCGTCCCCCCTCCCCTGCGAGTCTTGGAACCCTGCGTGCACCTTCCCCTCAAAGCCCAACTCAGCTCAGCAGCCGGCGAGGCAGGCGGTGGCCAGGGTGGGGAGTCAGCGCTGCCATTTCTGTCTCTCAGGTGACACCCGATCTCGAGGATATGGGCAGACTAGGGAGGCCATGCTGGAGCACAGGTTGGAGGGCAGCTGGAGACAAGTGTCGCTCGACAGAGCTCTGGAGCTGGGGCTAGGAGGGGCGTCCCCCCAGCGGCCAGAGCAGAGACCAGTGGAGTCTGAGATGCACCCCTCAAAGTCCCCGTTCTCTCTCCTGCCAGTTCCCACCCAGCACTACCAGGGCCCCAAGTCCAACAGGGAGAGCGGCAGCCCTTACCTGCGGCTCTGCAGATGCAGGGTGGCCTGAGGAGGCCGGCTGGGCGGCCTTTTATCTCACCCTCAGCCCTGCCCTGGCTGGGAGGGGCAGGCGGAGCACTCTGGTCCCTCTCCCTGTGAGCGCAGTCACAGTCTAGCGAGAGTGGCCTGGGGCAAGTGCACGAGGATGGGACAGGCGAGAGGGCCACCAAGGAGGGTGGGGCACCGCCAGCTCCTCATTTCCACAGAGCGGGTGCCTCAGTGTGTGGGGCTCCTAAGGGAGGTGACGAGGGTGGCACAGAGACGTGCCAGGCCTGGACCTCAGGGGGCCACCCCGACCAGCGGCAGAAGAAGTGGGGTGCAGACCTTACGCCCCTGCCTCCTTACCAAAGTGTTTTTCCCCACGGCCTGCCTCCCCGAGGCACCCCTCCCCACGGTGAGGTGAGGCCCACAGACCTTGGGGGAGCCTGCTCCACCAGTCCCTGGGCTGGGCGTGGAGCAGTAAGTTTAGTCTAGTGCCTGGTAACTTCCTGGGGGGTGAGGGCGACAGGAGCTACTGTTCTGTTTTTTTGTTTCATTTTTTTGAAACTGGGGATTGAACCTAGGAGCATTTTACCTCCAAGCTACATTCCCAGCTCTTTTTATTTTTTATTCTGAAATAGGGTCTTGCCAGGCGTGGTGGCGCACGCTTGTAATCGCAGCATTCGGGAGGCTGAGACCTGAGGATCCGGGTTCGAGGCCAGCCTCAGCTACCTAGTGAGGCACTCCGCAACTTAGTGAGACCCTGTTTCAAAATAAAGAATAAAAAATAGGGCTGGGGGTGTAGCTCAGAGGTAGAATGCCCCTGAGTTCAATCCCCAGTATTGTAAAAAAAAAAAATAGGGTCTTGCTAAGATGTTGAGGCTGGCCTCGAACCTACAATCCTCCTGCCTCAGTCTCCCCAGTCCTGGGATTACAGGCATCGGCCACTGTGCGCAGCTCGTTATAGTGTTTGATTGTGTTCCTAGAACTCAGAATCCCCAAAGTGAGGAGAGTGTCCAGCGTCAGCCATCACAAGCTTTCCTCACACCTGAGATGTGCTAAGGAGGCTTAGGCCTTGGGGCTGGAGGCCCAGGTGGGGGCTGCAGCCATGCGCACACCCTGGGAAGGGGGGGGGGGTTGGAGCTCGGTGCAACCAGCGTCGGGTCTGGGTGAGAAGCGTCTGCGTGCTGGAAGGGGCTCCCCAGCTCCACAGGACCGCAGCCCGGCCTCGAACCAGCGTCCTCTGCAAAGTCCTCCTAATAAACTGGCAAACGCTGCACAGTGCTCCCCTGAGTTCTGAGAGCCACTCAACAAAGCAACCGGACAGGAGGGGGTCACGGAAACCCTGACTTGGAGCCATGCAGCCACAGCTCGGGAAGAGGGGTCTTGGGGACCTGGGGACCAAGCCCTCAACCCTCGTCCAGGGGGAGAAGGCACCCAGGCGCCTGGCGGGAAGGGTCGCGTGATGCGGACAGGGAGGGTGCAGGCAGAGGGAGGCGGTTTCTCCCTTTACAGACACAAACTCAGCTGAGTCCAGCGTTTTTTGTCCCTAGAAACACTCAAGAAGAGTTCCCATGTATTAAGCAAGAAAGACTTTCAACCAACTCCAGAGAGAAAAATACAAACAACATTTTAGTAAATTAGTAACATAACACAATCAGAAAACAGAAGGGCCTTCCACCTTGACACCCAATACTCTATTCCTGGTTACTCCCCAAGGAGGAAATAGAAATCAAAGCTGAAGCATTTTAGAAAGCATAATGAAAACTAAGGTAGTGCTTAGATGAGAATTAACTCCACTGCATGCTTTAAATCTTGAGAAATGAAAATAAGAAAATGAGGCCTCCAATTCACAAAGTTTGAAAATTACACGTTAACTAAAGAAATTAATAAAGGTGAGAGAAAAAAATTTAAATTTTAATGAATAACTAAATTGAAAAGTGTTTTTTGAAAAAAAAAATCAAGAACAAAAGAAGCATAGAAAACAAAAAAGGGAGTAATTGTCAAAAGAAAATAAACTATTTAGCCAGGCGTGGTAGTATATTCTTATAATCCCAGTACTTTGGGAGGCTGAGGCAGGAGGACTGCAGATTCTCAGCCAGCCTCAGCAATTTAGCGAGGCCCTCTACAACTTAGTGAGACCCTGTTTCTAAATAAAATAGTGCCAGGATTGTAGCTCAGAGGCAGAATGTCCCTGGGTTCAACCCCAGCACCAAAAAAAAAAAAAAAAGAAACTTTTTAAAAATCATGGAGATAACTGCACATTTCTTTTTTTTTTTTTTGCGGTATTAGGGATTGAGCTCAGGGGCGTTCTACCTCCGAGCTACACCCCCAGTCCTATTTTTTTATTCTTTATTTTGAAACCGGGTCTCACTAAGTTGTGGAGTGCCTCACTAAGTAGCTGAGGCTGGCCGCGAACCCGGATCCTCCGGTCTCAGCCTCCCGAATGCTGGGATTACAAGCGTGCGCCACCACGCCCGGCTATAACTGCACATTTCTATGCAAACATAATTTTAAAGCTTAGCTAGAAAGTCTAAACCAATTTATTTTTATAGAATTGAGAGACCTATTTTTATAGACTTAAAATACCTGTCAAGCTGGGCATGGTGGTGCATGCTTGTAATCCCAGTACTTGGGAGGCTGACAGGACGATTGCAAGTTCAAGGCTAGCCTCAGCAACTTAGTAAATTGACCTCCACAATTTAGTGAGACCTGTTTCAAAATAAGAGAATAAAATAGGGCTGGAGGTGTAGCTCAAAAGTAGAATGTCCCTGGGTTCCATCCCCAATACCACACAAACACCAAAAAAAAAAAAAAAAAAAAAAAAACCAACCAAACAAAAAAAACCTGTCCAAGAGTTACCTCTAACAAAGTCCCAAAGACAGATGATTTCACAAGAGAATTCTACGAACACTATCAGACCAAGCTGTGCTAACATTACTTAAGTTTTCCCAGAGCACAGAGAAAGAAGACAGCTCTCACTGTTTTAGCAAAGCCCTCGGGACACCAGCGTCCCAAGGAGGGAGGCGCAGAGGCGCAGAAGGCAGGCAGGAGGGACGCTCCTCGTTCACTCAGACTCGGTGTAGGACCAAGGACCCTGAGCCTGCACAGTACGGCAGGCTGGATATAGGAACAGAGGCGGTGGCTACGTTTCATCGGGTCACACATCGAAGACATGTAAAAACAAAAAACAAGGTCACTGCCCTGACTAATTTGGGAAAATACAGTATGTATGTATGTATGTATGTATGTATGTATGTATGTATGTAATTTTTTCAGTACTAGGGATGGAACCCAGGGGCATTCTACCACCGAGCTATACCCCCAGCCCTATTTTTACTCTTTATTTTGAAACAGGGTCTTACTGAGTTGTGAAGGGCCTCGTTAAGTAGCTGAGGCTGGCGGCCAAGTTGGATCCTCCTGTCTCAGTCTCCCAAGTACTGGGATTACAAAGGTGCACCACCACAGCTGGCTGTGAACCTGCGATCCTCCTGTCTCAACCTCCCAAGTACTGGGATTACAAGCATGCACCACCATGCCCGGCTTTTTGTACTTTATTTTGAAACAAGGTCTTACTAAATTGCAAAAGGCCTCACAAAATACCTGACTGGCCACAAACCTGTTATCCTCCTGTCTCAACCTCTCAAGTACTGGGATTACAAGCATGTGCCACCGCACCCGGCTCGGTTTTTCTTTCTTTCTTTTTTTTTTTTTTTTGCGGTACTGGGGATTGAACTCAGGGGCATTCTACCTCCGAGCTATACCCCCAGCCCTATTTTTTATTATTTATTTTGAAACAGGGTCTCACTAAGTTGCAGAGTGCCTCACTAGGTAGCTGAGGCTGGCCACAAACCCAGATCCTCCGGTCTCAGCCTCCCAAGTACTGGGATTACAAGCGTGCGCCACCACGCCCGTCTGGTTTTTCTTTATTAAAAAATGTTATTTAGCTGCATGTGGTAGTCCACACCTGTATCTCAGTACTTGGGAGACCTTAGGAATTTAGTGAGACCCTGTTTTAAGATTTAAAAAAATAAAATACGGCTAGGGGTATAGCTTATAGGTAGAATGACCCTGGATTCAATCCCTAGTACCACAAAAAAAAAAAAAAAGTTGGAGCCGGGCATGGTGGTACACACCTGTAATCCCAATACTTGGGAGCCTGAGACAGGAGAATCAGCCTCAGCAAGTAGTGAGACTCTTATCAACCTAGCAAGACCCTGTTTCCAAATAATAAATAAAATTGGGCTGGGGGTATAGCTCAAATGTAGAATGCCTTCTGGGATTGAACCCCAATCCCCAGTACCACACACACAAAAATAATTATTTACATGAGCATGTATGGGTTTACTGCTGTTATCTAAATTGGGGGGGGGGTGCTGGGGATAGAACTCGGGCCTCGCACATGCTAAGCACTCACTCGGCCACGGAGCTGCACCATCACTACTGCTGTGACATTTTTTTTTTTTTTCCAGTACTGGGGATGGAACTTGGGGGCATTCTACCTCCAAGCTACAGCCCCAGCCCTATTTTTTATTCTTTTTTTTTTTGTGTGTGTGGTACTGGGGATTGAACTCAGGGGCCATCTACCTCCGAGCTATACCCCCAACCCCCTCCCCTTTTTTTTTTTGCGGTACTGGGGATTGAATTCAGGGGCATTCTACCTCCGAGCTATACCCCCAACCCTATTTTTTATTCTTTATTTTGAAACAGGGTCTCACTAAGTTGCGGAGTGCCTCACTAGATAGCTGAGGCTGGCCGCAAACCCGGATCCTCCGGCCTCAGCCTCCCAAATGCTGGGATTACAAGTGTGCGCCACAACACCTGGCTCTATTTTTTATTCTTTATTTTGAAACAGGGTCTCAGTAAGTTGCGGACGGCCTCACTAAGTAGCTGAGGCTGGCCGCGAACCCGGATCCTCCAGTCTCAGCCTCCCAAACGCTGGGATTACAAGTGTGTACCACCATGCCCGGCTCTGCTGTGACTTTTCAATGAGTGGCTCTATAAGTACTTGTAGATGTCTCTGCTAACTTCTCATGTAGCGCACGTCAATAACAGGGCTTCTCAACCACACCCCGATGACAGTTCAGCAGGATCCTGCTGGGGTGGGACGTCCTGTGCATTCCAGGGTGTTCAGCAGTCTCTCTGGTCTCTAGCCACAGACACCAGAGGCCACTGCTCCCATCCTGCTGTGACAATCAAAACCACCCCCTGGCATTGCCAAATGTCCCCTGGGAGACAAGGAAAACTGCAGCCCCACCCCAGTGAGAACAAGGACAGAGGAATGGAACAGCATGACTGTCTCCTTAGACGCAGGAACAGCAGCTGCTCAACTGACACACTGATGCTGCTGTGCATGGCTGCCTCAGAGGCTTCCGCTCCGAGCCCCACACAGACGGCGGACACACCCAGACATGTGCCGCCACACCCTCTGGAGCCTGGGCGATCAGGGCCAGCATGAGCAACTAGTGAGACCCTGTCTCTTTAAAAAGAGAGAGAGACAGAGAAATAAGAGGAGGAAAGACTAGAAAGAAAAAAACAAGCTTCCACCATCTGTAGAGGAGATGACTGTGTACACAGAAGATCCAAGAAGTTCCTGAAGCGCTTCCCTCTCGATGAGCGGAGCTCCACAAGGGAGACAGAGCAAGGGCATTCCACACGCCAGGTGTGGCGGTGACACCTGTAATCCCAGAACGAGAGGCGGCAACAAGGGGATCGGATCCTGGGCCAGCCTCAGCAATTTAGTTAGATCCTGTTTTAAAATACAAAATAAAGCCAGGCAGGGTGGTGTAATCCCAGTACTTGGGAGGCTGAGACAGGAGGATCACGGGTCTGTGGCCAGACTCAGCAACTTAGTGAGGCCCTCCCTAACTTAGTGATTCAAAAATAAACTATAAGCCAGGGGTGGTGGCACATGCTTGTAATCCCTGTTCTTGGGAGGTTGAGAAAGGAGGATCCCAGGTTTGCGCCCAGCCTCAGCAACTTAGTGAGGCCCTCTGCAACATAGTGAGACCCTGTTTCAAAATAAAGAATTAAAACAATAGGGCTGGGGGCTTAGCTCCTGGGTTCAACCCCCAGTGCCACAAAATAAAATAAAATAAAAATAGGGCTGGGGGTATAGCTCAGAGGTAGATGACCCTGGGTTCAATCCCCAGTACCACTAAAAAATAAAAATAAAAAATAAAAAGGGGCTGGGGATGTAGCTCAGAGGTAGAGTGCCCCTGGGTTCAATCCCCACTACCGAAAAACAAAAGACCACTCCACACTGGCTCCCTGTCCTCCTGCAGGGTCTACCCACTAGCCAGCACCTCTCACGAAAGACAGACAAGGGAAAGAACAAAGGGACAGAAGAGTGTGCTGGTCACCCTGTGCCAGGCAACGGGAGCCAGCTCATCCCCTGTGGGCTGGACTGGACGCACCAGGCCCCGGGCTCTGCCCCTGGCTTTCCACGGCCTCGCCTCCCAAGCCCACTCAGGGGAAAACTCCAGGGTCAAGTCCGCAAGGGTGGCCCCGCTGCCCCCATGGCACTTTCCCAGCAGCCCACCCGCTTCCACCAGAAGCCCCCCAGTATGCAGCCGGGTGTGCCCCAGAGCCCGCAACCCAGGACAACCTTCACTTCTGAGTTAGCTTCACCAAGATCAGGCGGTGCCAGGCAATGTCTCCAAGACAAGACACACGGCGCCCGTACACAGCGGCCGCGGGGCCAGGCACAGCGGGACAGAGGCCACGACCCGACTGCTGGCCTGGCACCGCAGAGGGCTGGGGGAGGGAGCACTGCTGACAGACGGGTCGCCCGCACAGCAAAGGGCACGGAAAGGTGCGAGCGCACCTTTTACCTTCTCCACCGGGCACGGGGATGTTCCAGAGAGCGGTCGCTCCTCCGAGGAGAAGGGCCCCCCAGCCCAGGACACTGACCACCCTTCAGGAGCGTGCAAAAGCCCAGGCTGGAGGGGCAGCTGTGGGGGCCGGCTCCACCCACGCACGAGGCAAAGTCCACCTTCCACTGCAGCAGGGATCTGGCCAGCCCGCCTGGGGGCCCTCTCAGCCAGCCAGCACCTCCGCTGGGAGGGAGCCCTCAGCTCCAAGCTGCCCTCCAACCACGGGCACGCTCCGTGTCCCCGAGCCCACGGTGCTCTGCAAGCACACACGGACGACGTCCACGAGTACGCGAGTGTGCAATGCGTATGGGGTGCACTTTGGACGTCTGTAAAGGGGGGGAGGTTTTTTTAAAAAAATAACGCAAGTCTATGTGTATTAAAGATTTCCAAGACAAAATCCAGTTTCACGGGTCTGCCCCGACGCAGCCCTTCCAGAAGCTGCACTTCTGCACGTTATCAGGAGCGTCACAAGCTCTGAAGTTCACGCAGGACACTTCTAGGGTTCCTGCCAGGGAAAGAACGGGCTTCCACAGGGAGGAAAGGATGCAGCTTTGCTTATTTTTTAGATTTGGTTCAGTATTTAATTTTTTTTTTTTTCGGTACTGGGGATTGAGCCCAGGGGCATTCTACCTCCCCCCAGCTCTAATTTTTATTCTTTACTTTGAAATAGGGTCTCACTAAGTTGTGGAGGGCTTTACTAAGTAGCTGAGGCTGGCCACGAACCCGGATCCTCTGGTCTCAGACTCCCAAGTACTGGGATTACAAGCGTGCGCCACCACGCCCGGCTAGTATTTACTTATTATAAGCATATATTACTTCTGTAATTAAAAATTAAATATTAAGAAAAAAAACACAACTTGCTTGTATTAAGCTCCGACCTTTTGTCTCTGTAGTGATTTCAACAGTCCAACCAACTGTCCTGGACGCTGATAAGGTTTGTTTCCTCCTTTAAGGAAGAAGCTGTCTTTGCAGGACGTGTGCCTCCCTAGACACAGCGTGGAGGGCAAAGTCTGCGCTTGTGCTGTGCCCCTGGCCACCCTTCAGAGCAGAGAGCCCCCCTCCGCCACACGCCACACCCCGGCGTAAGCGGAGCACAGCGGCCTTGGCCTCCTCCCCATGCCACATTGACACTCTGCAGCAGTAGCTTCCAGAGGGAGGCACCCTTTCATCTGGCAGCCCCGCTCCGTTGGGATCTTAGACTGCTGGGGCGACACACCGGGGTCATCAGCCCCGAGGCCATGCTGGGCTCTCACCTCTGCTGCACCAGCACGGCACACAGGCTCAGGTCCTGCCACACGGACGCTCGGCCTCCGTCGGGGCTAAGTGCCCGTGGGGGTACACTGGGAGCTGTCTGCATGCGCCTCAGCACCCCAACTCCTCGAGGGAGGTGTGAATTACGGTGCCTCGGCTCCCCTGCACTGGAACTCAGGGAGCAGTGGGTCCCAACACAGTTTGTGCGCCTGTGTCACCACGAGACCAGACCCCACAGCCTGCACAAGTCCACGCAGGTCCTGGTCTCCCAGGGGGCTGGCCTTCAGGTGGGTTCTACAAGGCAGGCCTCCCTCTCCCTGTGCTGCAGAGAACAAAGTCCACCCCAGGGCTTCGTGGACAGCCGAAGCCACCAGGGACATCCAGAAACCAGGCTCTTGAGAAACAGCGGGTAAGGGGAGGAAGAGCTGAACTGAACACACAGGAAAGACGCCATTCAGATGCTGTGACCTAAGACTAAAGGAGCTTTACAATCATCTTGGGACAGACAGGCACAATGGCGCAAGCCTATAATCCCAGTGCTTGGAAGACTGAGACAGGAGGATTGCAGGTTCGAGGTCAGCCTTAAACAACATAGTTAGAGCCGGGCGTGGTGGCGCACGCTTGTAATCCCAGCATTCGGGAGGCTGAGACCGGAGGATCCGGGTTCGCGGCCAGCCTCAGCTATCTAGTGAGGCCATCTGCAACTTAGTGAGACTCGGTTTCAAAATAAAGAATAAAAAATAGGGCTGGGGGTATAGCTCGGAGGTAGAATGCCCCTGAGTTCAATCCCCAGTACC
>PVLC010043876.1:0-12377 GCA_004027655.1 Graphiurus murinus
TCATCAGCATTCTTGCAGCCATAATCTAAAGAAATGACCACACAACTTAGAGAAAATAAGAATTTTCTTGCAGTTTCAGGTTCAGTCCATGAAGTTGAGGACCTCAGATTTCATGGCATAGCAGAGGGAGAGTACATAGGCTGTGTTCACATCATGGAGACCAGAAACAAAAGAGAGCAGAGGGATGAGGAACCCTATATATAATCTCTAAGGCCATGCCCCCAGGGACCTACCTCTAGCCATACCTTAATGGCCTACTGGGTACCACTCAGGTAAATACATTACAATGGATTTATCCACTTTTGGGATTACAATCCTCATGACTCAATCACGTCAGCTCCAAACATCAAGTGAGGTCTTTAGGGGACATTTTATATCTAACTATAACATTCTTCCCCCAGCCCCTAAGGAGATATAAATTAACATCACAGTAAGAGGATATGGAGTATGTGACCCATAAATGAGTTGATAACAATTGAGAAGGTAAAATCATTCTGAATTTGCCAACATAGCAATAACCCTGAAATCCCTTGGGATGGTAGAATAAGAGAAATTAAAACAAAAGACACACCAAACCAGAAGGTCAGTTTCACCAATCCTTTTAAGCTAGCTTGAAGGTGATGGCTATTATCTCAAAACAGTTTGAATCTTGCACTTCTGTTAACATATAAATATAAACCTAGGAAGGCTATCATTATTTCATTTTGTTTAGATGCCATTTGTTTAGTAATATTACATTTTGTACTTTAGAAGTCCTGTACATTTTGGGGAACACAAATATCTAAAACATTATTGTCAATATGCAGCAGGAGACACAAGAAATTATCTTAATAAAATGTAAAGTTTTGCTTTCTAGACTTGTTTTTGTAAAACTTTACCAAAGGCAGATCAATATCTTAAGAAAACCAAATTGTTTTAAATATAGAATCAATGCATTTAATGTGACTCTTAGAAAAACCTTTAAATAATTTCTCTTTTTGTAACCAATCTTTTTACACATTCAAACTTCTTTTATATATCTTTTTTTTTCGGTACTGGGGATTGAACTCAGGGGCATTCTACCTCCGAGTTATACCCCCAGCCCTATTTTTTTTTATTCCTTATTTTGAAACCGAGTCTCACTAAGTTGTGGAGTGCCTCACTAGATAGCTGAGGCTAGCTGCGAACCCGGATCCTCCGGTCACAGCCTCCCGAATGCTGGGATTACAAGCATGCGCCACCACGCCCGGCTCTTTTATATATCTTATCCTTTACAAATCACTTGCAACTTCCTCAAACCCTCTGTGACTTACTTAACCCTCTGATTTTTGTTCTCATCTTTCTTTTTCCCTGTGTGATTACTTAGTTGTTTAAAACAAAAATCTTCTCATACAAAATTTTTCCCACCTAAAATCATTTTCTTCTTTAACTTTCTTTTATTATAATATTCCCTCATGCCTACAAATATCTCCTTTTATTTAAGGGGTTTTCTTTTCTCTAACTGGGCTCTGATAATATGGCAAATATTCATCAGTTGGTGTGGCCAGAAGGGCCACATCCGATTTACCTTGCTAGCATAGCCTGGTATTTTTCTTAATACAAGCTTTAGGCCCTTTACTTTCTTATAGGTTAGCGACCGGTACTATAAGGTGTCCAGTTGGTTGGGTCAGGAGCCTTAAAGCCAGTTTTTTATGCTATGTAAATACAGAAAAAACGGTTTATTTGGATTTGGCAGCCCCAAAGCAGGATCCTGGCTCAAGGCCTGCTTTAAATTATTAAAGGCTCTAGATAGATCAAAGTTAGGGGAAATGAGATTAGTAAGGTTTCTTTTTGCAGCTTTCCTAAAGAGGTTTTGCTATGAGAGCAAAGTTAGATATCCAGGATCTAAAGTACCCAGTGAAGTCCAGAAGCAGAAAAGGCCCTGTTTTGTGTTGGGGAAAGAAACATAAAGGATGACTTCCTGGGACAAGAGAATCTCTTTTGTTGTAGGAGTGATTATTAAGCCAAGATATGTGGCCCTTTGAGTAATTAGTTGAACCTTGTTCTGTGAAACCTGATATCCACCGGGAGCTAGGAAATATTACAACTAGACAGTATGAGTTGTACAGTCTTGCTCAGTTGGACTACAGAGTAGTAAACCATCAACATACTGAAGAACAGTGCTAGGATTAAGATTAAGCTGTTTTAAGTCTGATTGGAGAGCCTATCTAAAGAAATGGGAATTGTAGAAACCTTGAGGGAGGACTGTCCAGGTATGTGGCTGGGCATGTCCAGTGTCAGGATCTATTCAAGTAAAGGCAAGTAATTGTTGTGAGGATGGGAGTGAACTAAGAGTTGGACAGATAGAAGGCAGGAAATAGTAGACTGAAACCCTCAAAGACTGGTTGAGCTTACTGGGTATTGGGTAACAGTGATAGAGTGAGAAGAATCTCTCACTGAGATTTTTATAGGTGTGATGAACCGCTATTTTTGTAGATTTTGTGCCTTATATTTCTAGATTTATTTAAGCATGCATGTTTTGGGGAATGTTATCTCCCACTTGTTGTAGTGGGATAGCTAAATGTAAAATAAAGTAAAGATGACTTTCTGTAGTTATTCAGTCTTATGGATGTTCTTAATTTATGGAGTAATTCCTGTTCATAAGGGATGTATGACATTGTAGGATAATCAGAAAGGAATAGAAAAGGGAGGTTTTTTCAAAATGGCAAAATAGAGGTGGGGTCCCTTTGGGGTTTTCTGGTATTTCTTTTATCCCAAAAATAGAGACAGAGGAAGGGAGCCAAGGTACAGAAAATTCTGTTAAAACAGATAGAAAAGACAGAATCTTACCAGACAAGGTCCCTTTTACCCAGGTTTCCTTGCCTGGCCTGTGGTGGGGTGGTGGACTCAGCCTCATCAGTCAGCAGCTATTAGAGGAGAGAGCTCCTGAAAAGTCAATGTGGGGACCTGACCTGGATGAATTCAAACAAGGAGGGCATCCTTGATGAGGGTATTCCTACTTCCAATGGCCCCTCTTCTCACCTTCCCATGGTTTCCGTTCTTAAATTTATAACTTTGCTGCTTTTGCATGCTTTCTCTGAATTTATAGGTTTTTTATTTTTATTTTCTCTCTGTGAATGGTATCTTGTACTAAGTTGCAATTACTCTGGTACTTCTTCTGCTTGCTCTATTGGTGTCTTTGGTGGGTTTCAGGTGTTGACTTCTAGGGTCTAGCAAAGGCTAACAAAGCAACCAATCCCCCGAACAAACATAGATAAATTGAAGCAATGCAAAGTGAAAGCAGAGTAAAAATGAAACAAAACAAAACAAAAAACCCAGAAAACAAAAAGCAACAGCAAGAAACAAAATAAAAATCCCTGCAAGTTTGTACAAACAGACCTGATTTGGCCTTTGCAGATCTTTTGGGTAGATTCCTGCTGCTGTGGGTGGCAGACAAAATGGCGGCTGCTACTGCCGCACATGCACTGGCTCCCCTGTTCTCCCTGGTCTGCTCTCTGGATTCCGACCAACTGCCCCTGTCGCTTTACTCACTTTTATGCTGCTTTGCTTCTCTTTCCTTTCATCAAGAAGCTGCTCCTGCAGCAGTTTTGATTCAAGCTCTGCAGTGCAGTTATCTCTGCTCTGGCTCTGTAGGGAGAGGTGAGCTGGGATGGCCCCTGGTGGGCTTAAGCTGGTTGTATCACGTGTTCCAGTCACTGTCGAAGGTGCCTTGATATGCAACCTGGTTAGGATGAGGAGTTCAGGAATCACTCACTCCACCTCTGGTTGCTGGGAATGCAGAAGGTCATTATATATTCCTTTGTCAGTAGACCCCATGCCAGGGGCTGGCTCAATGGCAGCCGCCACTCAGCAGCATGGTGCCGCGGCCTCACAAACAGGCTTCTTTGCTGTCCCTGGTTGGCCTTCTGGATTCTGATCAGCTGTATTTCAGTTTTTGTAGTGTTTTTCACCTTTTTGTTGCTTTTTTTTTCTTCTGTCAAATAGCTGCCTCTATTGCTGATTTGAATCGAGTTCACAGCGCCTATTGAGACGTGTCTCACTCCGATGCCATCTTCCCGGAAGTCTTCCTCTTCTTGCAGGTTGGACAGGGCCTCCTTGGTGGTTTTGGACCAGGTCACTCTTTAGACCAACTTCCACCTTTACCACAAGGGGGAATTACTAACTTGGGAGGTGGGGGAGGCTTGTCTGAGGAAGGTCTTTCTGGTTTCTGGACTATGGAAAGGAGCACTTGATACTTTCGGCATAACTGCTTTTCTTTTTTGTTTTTTTGGTTCCTCTTTTCTGTTGTTGAAGACCTTAAAAACTGCCTTTAGGAAGTTCTTTGAAGCAGTACAAGGACCCGCTTCCATCTGCAGTAGCTTTTTCCAAATATCTGGAGCAAATTGCAAAAAAGTCTGACCTTCTGTGGTCTAAAGGTCTGTATTGCTATATTTAAGCATCACCTCCCTGAGGCAAGACTGGATACTGGCAAGGTTTTCCTGGGGCTCTGTGTCACCTCTTTAGGCTTATAGAAGGATTCTAGTCACTCCTCCAGGTGGGCAAAATCGAGCATGGGAAAAGGCACATAAACACGGGTGATTCCCTAGGGGTGTGGGGGGAGTAGTGGTGGTGATCCACAAGAGGTGGAGTGACAGAAGCCACTGGAGGTAGGGCAGAAGGAAGCTACAGAAGGTAGCCTGACAGAAGGTGGGGCGGTAGCAGAGGTAGATGGGAAGGGAGCAGGCCAGTAGGAAGTGGCAGTGAAAATCAGAGAGGTGATGGTGGAAATTGGGTGGGCTGTAGAATGTGGGGGAATAGCAGACACACAAAAGGGTCTGGGAGGCTTTGGGAGCCTATCTTGGAGTTTGAGCTGAGTGCCTGGGCTAAGAGCTGGAGCAGGCTGGTGGAGGCTCCTGAGGGAGGAGTCTGGCACAGAAGGTGGAGGGAGGATCTGGGGTGGGGCACAGGTGGAGAGCCAGGATGGGTGGTGCAGGAGCTCCAGCTTGCAATGCCTAGCAAGCCTGAAAGACCCAACGCAGAAGCCACACAGAGGCGGGGAAGCCCTACTATCTGGCAGGGATAGAGTAGAGAAAGTTAGCAAGCCCCCGGAGTGGAGGGATTCTGGTCGCTGAGGCCCAGGTAGGTGTCATGCAGCAGGGCACTGGTCCTCTTGCCTTCTTCTGGGAGCTGCCAGCCAAGAGGATGGGAAGCCAGGGTGTTATGATTTCAGTTTTTGTTTCACAGTGTCCCTTTTCTTAGCTCAGTATAGAAAAAATATACCAGTGAAAAGCTAATGTAGGCTTTATTAGAGTGACAGGAGAGCATCTTATGCTTGGAGAATGGTGAGTCAAAGTGCTCGAATTGAAATATTCTCGTCTCCCAGATCCCAAATCTGGGAGACCCCAAGTCCTTATATATGCATTTTTGCCTTCCTTATCTAGTGGGAAATGGGATGTGAGAATAAGTTGGTCTGTCACCACAGAATGGGTGTAAGAACAGGCTGAGTCCTGACTGCTTGAGATCAAAACAGGGGGAGCTGGCAGTGACAGGGCAGATTAGGGGAGGTACAGAGAAAGGGCAGAGAGTAGAGAGGAAAGAAAGCTCGAAAATAGATGACCTCTATTATTAGTCATTCCAGACAGTGTAGTTATCTAAGTCTTGTATGATTTTGTGGTCAAACATGCCATTTTCAGTCAGGCCATTGGTGTTTGGGTTTAAGCTCCCCCTTCAATCTCAAAGTGGAAATATGGTTTAAAAAGCATACCAGAGGGAATTCTGGGGTGGGGCAGAGGTTGAAGTTTGGAAACTCATGGGCCAGTAAGACACCATGCGGAAGAACAGATGCTGCATTCACCAAATATCCTCCATGAAGGAAGAGAGAATCTGGAATCATCCGCATGGCGGGTGAGTAGGGCCAGAAACAGAAAGGCATGTGTCCTCACATTTCTATTTTCCCAAGGGAAAATCCCATATTGAAAGGGAATCTCTGGAATCTGGGATCCCCAGGCCTTTGTGGGGGTGGGGGAGAGATCTCTGAAGCCAGGAATTCTGGGCAGTAGGGGGAGAATACTTTATAAGGGTCTTTCTGTGTACCTCAGAAAGGCAGATGGAAGCAGGCTTTACCAGCCCAAATTGTTGATCTGTGTTGAATGCATGTCCTGTTTAAGTCCTATTTACTTATCTCATGAGAGCTGGCAGCTAGAGCATGCGGAGCCTGTCAGAACAGAGTATGTCTTTATCAGTAATTGGGTGAGGGACATGGCAGGACATGAAATCATCTACTCATAATTGGGTCATTCTCCCCCTCTTTTATTAATTTGCATACACCTGTAGGCAAGGGAAAGGGTACATTGAAACCAATACAACTACTTCCTGCTTATGAGGGGACGGAGTAGAGACCCAACCTATTGATGCATGCAAGCAACTTATCTAGGGAAAGGAGCCACCAACCACATTCATCCAGGGGGCTTAGGTAGATGCTCATTTTTGTGATTTTATCTGGAGCACCATCTGGAGCTTGATGGCTTCAAACCTGTTAGAGACAAACTTAATCATATGATTTAGAAAACATAGGCCAAATATGAGTATGAATAGGATGGCAAATAGGGGTCTTAAAAGAGGTAGGCTGGAGAGCAAAGGAGCCCGTCTGCGTGGCAGCGGTGCCACGCCACAGAGTGGTGGCCACCATTGAGCCAGCCCCCAACATGGTGTCTACTAACAAAGAAATATATAACAACCTTCTGTATTCCCAGTGACCAGAGGTGGAGTAAGTGACACCTGAACTCCACATCCTAACCAGGTGGCATATTGCGGCACCTTTGCAGTGACCAGAAAGCGTGGTATGACCAGCTTACACCCCCTCGGGGCCATCCCAGCTCACCTCTTCCTCCAGAGCCAGAGCAGAGATAACTGCACTGCAGAGCTTGAATCAAAACTGCCGCAGGAGCAGCTTCTTGACGGAAGGAAAGAGAAGCAGAGCAGTCACAAAAAGTAAAAAATCATATGCTCTCCCTAATATGTGGAAGCTAGGGAGAAAATGGGACATAAGAGGGACTCCAGATGAAGAAGGAGAATCCTTAGGTGAGCAAAGAATTTGACTTAGTGGAAGGTGATGGGGGAAGGGGGGACACTAATGAGCATGATGTACTTTCATGAACATATCAAAGTCAATCACTAAACTGAACTTGAGAAGGAGGGAGGAGTAGGGAGTGGGGTGGGAATTGGGGAAGGGTTAAATAAGAAATGTGTGTATGTATGCCTTTACCAGCTTGTACCTAACAAAGATGTATGATTACAATGCACCAATTAAAAATAAATAAATAAATGTAAAAAAGGAGGTAGGCTTAGTATAACCACACTGTAAACCTTTTAACTAATTTTTAAATATAACAATCTTTACACATGCAATAGTCTTTTCATAAGCTTCATCCTCCACAAATATTCTGCAACATACTCAAATCTTCTGCGATGTGATTTTAACCTTCTGATTTTACCCTAGTCTTTCCTTTCCCATTTGAGGCAATCTTAGTATAAATTTTACTTCATCATACAAAATAATTTTTTATCTCTAGAACATTCTCTTTTTTTATCCTTTCTTACCAAAGTTTCTCATATTCATCTACTTTCTTTATCTCTCTCTCTCTCTCTCTCTCTCTCTCTCTCTCTCTCTCTCTCTCATATTCCTACATACTGGTTCCTTTCTGCTGGAATTACTTTCTTGACTTTACATTTTGAAACATTTTTAACAAAATAAGAAACAAATTAAAATGACCTACCCACATATTATAGTGGCCTGGACTTTAAAGAGTTACAGCTTTTCTTTTCAGATGTTTACATTTTGCTAGGAATTACTGAAATAACAAACCTCCAAGCAACCTTGAACAGACAAATTAGTACAAGCAGGGCAGCAAAAGAAAAGAGAAGATTAGGGTTTTTGTTTGTTTGTTTTTGGGTTTTTTTTTTTTTCCTTTTTGGAGCTTTCCTGGAGGGATGAAATGGACCTGTAGTCAGAAGGGGTGTAATTTTAAATAGGACTAAGGGTAAGGCTTGTACCTAAGTGATCTTAGTTTCCTGGCATTATATATTCTTGCAGCCGTAATCTAAAGATCTGATCACATAGCTCAGAGGAAAGAAGATTTATTTTCTTACCATTTGGGCTTAGTCTATGTGAAACTGAAGACCTCTGAACTCGGCATGGTGGAGAGAGAGAGAGCACATGGGTCATGTCCACATCATGGAGGCCAGAAGCAAGAGAGAGCAGAGGGATGAGAAACCCTATATATAATCTCCAAGGCTTTCTCCTTAGGACCCACCTCCAGCCACATCTTAATAGCCTACTGGGTACCACACAGGTAAATCCATTACAATGAATGTATTCACTTCTTGGATTACAACCCTCATTACTCAATTACACCAGCTCCAAAAATTAAGTGGGCTCTTTAGGTGACATTTTATATTTAACTATAACAGGGAGAAACTCTCACAGTCGATCAGCACAATACAAGATAGAAAATCAGTGATACCCCTGGGTTAGTGAGAACAACCCTTAAAAGAATGGAATTTTCATCTTGCAGAGTCCTGCTCAGTAAAAACAAAGAGAGAATGAATGCTCTAATTATATAAAATCACTAAGTATCAGGCTTGCCCTTGATTGGCAAAGGAGTATAAAGTATAAATGCATGAAAGAGTGAATCAGAGAATGAAATCATGAAGGAACAGCAATATAATTAGAGAAAGACATGAAAGACAATTATGTAGGATTTCATCTGCTTACTTAATAAAAGAAATGACCACCTAATTATGTTTACCTGACTAATGATTGTGCTGTACTTTAGATAGCATGTTAATTAGTGTACTATGTCATATATATGAGCAATACATATATAACAATTGAAACAATAAAAGAAAATGATATTAGGGAGACAAGACCAAACTAGTATTGAATTCTATAAAACTTCCTACACTGGCATAGAGAACCAACAATTTTATTCAAAGTCTTATAGAATTCTAGGAGAAAAGGGTACATATGTGAGAATATCAATAACAATCTCAATATCCTATATAGAAAAGGGGGGCAGAGTGGGGAAAGCCAACCAGTGCTCTATGCGTGTATCTCACAATTACTGTGAACCACATTATGATGTAAGACTATGATGCACCAATAAAAGTGTAAAAAATAAGTATACGCTAAGATGTTTGCACACTGAAAAAAGAATCCTTTATAATTTATACAACTTAGTGAGACCCTGTTTCAAAATAAAGAATAAAAAATAGGACTAAGGGTGTAGCTCAGAGGTAGAATGCTCCTGAGTTCAATTCCCAGTACTGCAAAATAATAATAATAATAATAATAATAATAATAATAATAATAATAACTTTATACAACTTCTAACATTCAGTTACTTAGAAAAAGCATAAGCACATGGGACACTACTACAAGAATGAATTACCATGTCATTAGGAAAGGCCTGTGTGATATAATAGCCATTGTCTTTTGTGACAACATTCTTAAATACTCCACATAATAACAACAAAATAGCTATCTACCACCCAAGACTCACTCCATACCTGATAAACAGAGGGCATTACACTGAAATTGAAATTCTTTTAAATAATTGGATGACAGTAGAGACTTCTGTCAGATGTATTTTTTTGAAATCTAGCATTGTCTGGAAATTTGGAGACCTTTAGAATTTTTGGCCTGATGTCATGCAGATGGAAGGTATTAATTATTTCCCCAATACTTCTCGCTGTGTAAGGTCCAATAGTGTTTATATTCTCTTTGCTGAGAATATTATTGATCTGCTTGTCAGAGCCTCATGTAAAGCTTTTGTGGTTATCTCTCTACTGCATAGAATTCAAGCTCGTGAACACTGAGCCCCTATCCTTGGTATAACACTAAAGCATTTGGTCAAACCCATTTTCAAATAATCTCTCCAAATTTTTAAAACATAACTCTTTAAAGAGGTCACTTTTTTCTGCATAACAATTTTATTAAAGTATGTTTAAACTGAGAAAAACAATATCAAACACCGTTGTGCATTTTTGCCAATGTAACTTCAGCAGCTTTAAAGGAGGAAAGTAAGAAACTAAAAGAGCAACTAGGAAAGGCTCAGCAAAAGAACTGCATCTCAACCCTGTCTATTCTTGAGAATGTCCTAGAGCGCTTAGAAAATATCCATGTCTAGTCTCCTTCCCACAATAATTATATTAAAATCTCTGGAAATAGGAACCAGTCTTTGGTACTTGCTGAAAGCTTCCAGATGATTCTGAAGGGAAGTACAGAATGAAAACCACTAGCACAAAGCATGTGCTAAAGCATAAAGCCACTCCACATCACTTTATAGAAATAGCTGGGAAACCCTTGCCCTGGAGGACCTCCCATGCAGCAGATACCTGGAGCCAGTGGAGGACAGAGTAAATCACAGGAAATGGCCAAGGTAGCTGCAAGCTTTCAGACAGAATGAGAAAGAAAAACACATTCTGAAGATTTTTGCACAATACAAATAGTCACTAGACCCTAGGTTAAAAGACAGGAATCTTTGATTTTCTTCAGCAGCTAATACTTATTAAGCACTTACTGGTACCAGATCCTGTCTTGCACAATTTAGATCTATGATATTGTTATGAAGGTGTTTATAATCTCTAGGAATTGCATTCTCTGGCAGACTTTTAAATTTATCTAACACATTCTTCAGAAAATTAATTCCATCTTTCTGTGATTATGTTATTCCTACTTATGGAGAGTTCAAATATAATTTCTTTTACAAAATGGCAATGCTAGAAAGTGGTGGTTTAAAAAAATACTCCTGTTAGCAACATTAAAATCTGGAAGTCTCTTATTGGGCCACTAGCAGGAAAAATAGTTTTAGTTGTCTATAAAATCTCATTTAGAAAGTTATTAATGTCTGTATTGGACAACTAGCTTAAGGAACACTATTCCAAATTACTACAAGCCCAGTCTTTGTAAAATATTGTGGTTTTGAAATACATAATGTCAGATGCCCTTATTTTCTCATCATGACACATAAAACAGGTCCAGTTAGGGTTATGATTTGTCTTGAAATTTTTAACTAGAATTTTATTTTATTTTACCTTTTTAAAAAAGTTGGCACTGGAGCTTACTGAAAGAAATAATTCTTAGCTAGCACTGGTATTGGCAAATCTAATTGGTTTGCATGAAATCTTTGCTTCTTTGAACTAAGCTAACTTTAAAATAAGCTGTACATTTTCTTTGGGAAACTCTGGCTCCTCAACTAAAAATCCTATGATAAACTGTTAATGCTGTACCATGAACAATCATTTGGAAACATTATAATAATTATAATAATTTTGGTAATTGGGGTAGAATATTCTAGTCATATGAGTGTAATCTCTGCCTGTATGAAGTAATTACCAGTGTCTATAAAATATGCTGTCATCATTTATTCATGGGAGCAATTAAATTTGTTTATATCTCTATATACCTATTATTATTATCATCATCATCATCATCATCATCATTATTTTTCTATATTATTTTCTCTAGGAGGGCCTATCTTAGATTCAAAATAGAAATTCTCAAAGACTTTAGAAGACATGGTGTTTCTTTTTTTTTCTAATTCTTTTCTATTCTGCCTGCCTACTGGTCTCATCTAAATAAAACGAAGAATTATGCAGTGTCCAGTGAATTCAATACATAAAAACTGACTCCAAATTTCACAGCTTAGTCATGTAAACATCAGAGCAAGCAGAGTTGATGAGATAAAACTAAACATTTTTCTCCAAAATCAAAACAGTACCTGGCTCAGAGTAGTTGCTCAGTCAACGCAGTAGAAAGAGTACCTGAGCAGAGCTCAGTTAATCTGACAGGAACCCAGTGCCTTTTCACTCTTTCTTGCTTCATAACATTACAATTGGATCTCCATTCCAGTATTTCCTGCTGTATAGCTCAAGAAATATTCATTTCTATGCTTATTGAGCCAATTATTAGTTTCTATATTTTCTTTTTATATATGCTTTTAATGGTGTGTTGTCATCATACATTACACTGAAATTCAAAGTCATATAAACATTCATGTACACAGTAATTGGTGAGCTCCTCTCCATATCCCACTTGCCTCCCCATACATGTTAGTGAGGTCGTTAGTATGTAGTACGTATGGTGTTGGTAGCATGTGTGGACATAGCATTATTTGAACTATTTCCTTCCTTAGGCCTCCATTTCTTCTCCCTTCCTCCTTCACCCAATCCCTTTCCACTATTCTACTGGTTTCTCTCCTCATTTGACTGAAGTATTTTTTGTTTCCTATTTTTATTCCAGCTTTCACATATTAATTAGAGAATTAATCTAAGTTTGAATATAATTAGGGGAAATCTGAATCTCTGTGAAGATGGTCATCAGTTCTATTTTTATTTTTTCAATTGTGTCCTGAGTATAT
>PVLC010043877.1:0-12388 GCA_004027655.1 Graphiurus murinus
TCTCTCTCTCTGCTTCCCAGCTTCCATGAGATGAACTGCTGTCCTTTGCCACATGCTGCGCCACCATACCTCTGAAACCACGAGCCAAATAAACGTTTCCTCCTCTATGTTATTTGTGTCAAGTTTTTGGTCATAGCAAAAGACAGACCAAAACAGTCTACTTGCTTCTGTATTTTCTTAAACTCTCTTAAAGTTGTATCCTTGGACCTTGTCCTTTTTTTGCCTACGTGGACACTGCTATTTTTTCATTCAGCTGGAGAACATGGGAAGATGTGGGTGATTTCAGCTGGGAAATTGAGGGTCTTTATTCAAAATTTCCCATCTCTTTTCCACTACCCCATTCCCTAAGTTTTTAAATTCTATTTCTACCCCTCCATCCAGCCCCTTAGGGACAAATGAATATCCACGAGTGTTGATTGTTCACACACTTTGTGTGGTTTTAGACTCCCTGGAGAAGGCAGCATGAGTGTATCAGTAAAAGAGCGGGTCATCCTTAGTGGTCACAGATCCTCCTAGTAGGATGAGTCAGGACCAGTGAGTCAGTTTTCACTGCCTACTCCAATCCACTCCTGTCCCCTGTGTTGCTCATGGGATGTGGGGGCTGCTTTCACATCTTTGTTGTTTTTTGTTATCTTCTTCTTCCTCCTCCTCCTCTTCTAGTATCTCACTCTACCTATGTTCCACTTTCTTCTCTTGCACATTACAAATATCTCTGTTCATTTAGGACTTTATTTTTCGGCTCAACTGTTTTGTTCATCAGAAAAAAATGCCCATAATATGATTCATTTATTCGGTCTGTGGACACTTCTGGAGCACTGTATGTCACACAGTAACTAGCTCTGAGGTTATGATGATGAGTCATGCAGATGCTGTTTCAGTGTGAGTCACTGAACACAGGCACACAAAATAAAAAGAAGCACAAAAACTTGCTGTAGCACAAATACAGGATGGCTGTTTGGGGTCAGGGCTATGGTTAAAAAAAATAACCAAAAGAACCAGAAGATCAGAGAGAGATTCATAGAGATGTACCATTTAATTAACTTTGTGCAGCATTGGGTCAGCTGATGTCTGGTCAATGGAATGGGGAAGCCTAAGCAGACACAAAAGCTTGAGGTGTCCAGACGTGTGAGGAGGGCAGACACACATTTACTACTGTGTTGAGCATTAACCTGGAAAAAAGCAGGTGCTTACTTTACCTTTGGATCAATGGATATGTGAACACTTTTACATGTGAGGTCTTGTCCAAGGATTTCTAGGTTTATTATTTTTTGACATCCTACCATATTACCTCTGCCTGCTTTATTGACTTACTTTGCTGTTCCAGTCAGCACTCTTGCAGCTATAATCAAAAAGACTGATCAAGTAACTTAGAGGAAAGAAGATCTATCTTATGGTTTTGGGTTCCGTCCACGTGAGGCCAGGGACTGTGGATCTCAGGCATGGCGGCAGGAAGCGGAGAGGGGGGAGCACATGGGCTGTGCTCATATCATGAAGGCCAGAGGCAAGAGCAAGGGGAGGAAGAACCATTTATATAATCCCCATGGCTGCACCCTCAGGGCCCCACCTCCTCCAGCTACACCCTACTGGCCTACCAGGTACCACCCGGGTAAGTCCATTACAATCCACTGCTGGGATTGCAGCTCTCATGACTCTGCTATGTCAACCTGAAACCAATAAATGAGCTCTTTAGGGGACATTTTATATCTAACTCTAACACTTGCCTTATGTCAACCAACAGAGACAATAGCAGTAGAGGAGCCAGTCCTGGGAGAATACTTGAAATTACCTGGCCCCAGCCGGGCGTGGTGGCGCACGCTTGTAATCCGAGCATTCGGGAGGCTGAGACCAGAGGATCTGGGTTCAAGGCCAGCCTCAGCTACCTAGTGAGGCACTCCACAACTTAGTGAGACTTGGTTTCAAAATAAAGAATAAAAAATAGGGCTGGGGGTATAGCTCAGAGGTAGAATGCCCCTGAGTTCAATCCCCAGTACCGCAAAAAAAAAAAAAAAAAAAAAAAAAAAAGAAATTACCTGGCCCCATCACAGAATTGTCTACAGGTGTTGCTTCCCTGCTTTGTACACTCAGTTGGATGCTCATCACATATTTACAATAATCAGCCACTTGGAACTGCTCTAGCAAGTGTCCTTCTCTTGGAGATAACTGAGTCGACATTGGATTCATAGGCTTTAAGCCACAGCCAGGACAAGAGCTTCAGCAAACTTGAACATGATTACTTGAGTATTTGACCTATAAAAATCAAGAGCCAAGATAGTGCATTTTATCTTTTAGAAAAAAAAAATAACACAAAGACTGTTATGGATCTTTGAACTTCCATAATAGGATTTTCACAGGGTCAACTTGTAGCTTCTCTAGAGAAATATAAGTTTCACTTGATTTTTTTTCATGTTCTCTGATTGCAACCCAAGATGGAATAGAGGAGAAAATGACCACAACACCCCCAACAGTGAGTAGAATGAGACATATTATTAGTGAGTACACGTGCTTCTGGGAGGAGAGAGGAGAGAAGTGAGCAGGGGAGAGAGCATATGTTAAAGGCAAACAGGGAGCAGGTGCGTACAGAACCTAACTTTTTAAAGACCTGTTGAAAGGCTCATGCCAATTCTGATGCTGCTTCTAAGGTGTGTACACGTGTGTGAGTGTGTGTGTGTATCTGCATGCACAGGTGTGTTTCCCTGCAGGAGGCTCATATTGGGGAGTTTTAGATGTACTGGGCATGTGGTAACAAGCACTTTATTTTCACTGTTTCATTTAATTCCACTCTTGATAGTTCTCTAGACTGTGGTCTTCACATTCATGACTTCACTTGGTGCTCACAACATTCATAGTGCTCTGAAAGTATAACTGTTCCATTTTTCAGATAAATCCACAAAGGGCAGATAGCTAAAATAATTTTCCCAAGGTCACATAGATCATTAGAGAGAGAAGTAGGACTAAAATAGAAGTGGCCTCAATTACAAACCTGTCCATTCAGAACTCCATACTTTCCATTACTACATTCATATGCACACATACACAACTTATTACTTCTCACCAGGGAATACACTTGGATGATTAAGTAAACTTTATTTTTCAGACACTAACTTGTCATTTCAATCAGTAGTTGATAGACTCTTTCTGAAGTGTCATGGTTCCTTTTCTCTCTTTGTAACAGTCTACTGGTGATCATAAATATATTCTTTAAATTTTTATCATAGACACTTGATATCTAAAGCTGGAGCGGAATTTATGGTGGAGTCTTTGCTTCTTAATTAAATGACCCACATATTCCATATTTTATGAACTTTGTGTTGGCATTATATGGTTTCTGACTCTTTTAATTATTTAGCTTGTTATTTAAACAAATACAGTGTTCGTGCCCACTCTGTGTGTCAGGCACTGGGTTAGGCCCTAGGGATGAGGACATAAATAAAACGTGAGACCTGCTTTGAGTAGCTAACAATCAACCCACAACCCATTTTAATGTAGTGTGATTAATGCTATACCCAGAGAACTAAGGAATGCCAAAAAAGAGAATGACCTAGCCAAATGGCAAATTTCATGATTGCATATTTGGTAGAAGGCCAAAGTGGTGAGTCCGCAAGGCTAAGCACTGTGTTCTAGTGAGGATTCTGATACTGACCTTACTCAGAGACATAAACACATGGAGGTTCAAGAAGTCCAGAATCTCCATCATTTACCTATGGTGTTTAGCAAATGATTAGAAAATGCTCAACATAACACACAGAAAATAATGACCCACAGTCAAGAGGAAAGCAGCCTACATAAATCAGCCCTGACATGACTTGAATTAGTAGTAAGGAGCTATAAAGCAGCTAGTGTATATGAGTACAAGGACTTACAGGAAAATATACTTATAATGAGTAAACAGATGTAGAATCTCAGTCAAGGTACCTAAACCTGAATATTGAAATATTTGAAGTGAAATATTTACTAGTCTGCTTAACAATAGACTGGAGTTGGCAGAATAAAGAGTCAACAAACTTGAAGATAGATCAATAGAAGTCATTTAATCTGAACAACAGAGAAAAAATAAATGGAAAATAGTGAACAGGTCTCAATATCCTGTATAACAACAACAACAAAAAATCTAGTGTTCAAGGATCTGGAGTCTCAAAAAGAGAGAATAGAATGTGCCACAGAAGTATTTAAAGACATGCTGACTGAAAATTTCTCAAATTAGTGACACTACCACATCCAAGAATTTTAGTGAATCCCAAGTAGCACAAATAAAAAAAATAAAATAACATCAGAGTTAAATATTTAAAACCAATGATAAAGAAAACATCTTGAAAGTTACAAGATTAAAGTGACACATTTCATATCAGGGAACAATAGTAAGTTTGCTTGACTTCTAAACAGAAACAATGAAGGCCAGAAAACAATTGACTGACAATTTTAATGTTAAAGCAGACATCTATATCTAGTAAAAATATCATTAAAGATGAAAGGAAGGAAATAGAGATGTTTTTAGATGAGTGAAAATAGAGATAATTTATTGAGATAAGTTCCCTTAGAAATGCTAAAGGAAGTGTTTCAGGCTGAAGGGAAATGACATCTAATATAAACTTTAGGTTTACAGAAAGGAATGAAGATCTCTGGAAATGGTAAATATGTAGGTAAATAAATGCAAAACAACAACAATAACAACAACAAAAAACAAACTTCTCTTTCATCTCTCAATTGACTTTAACAAATCTATTGCTTTGTAAAGAAAAATATAATGCCACCTTATTGTGAGATTTATAATGTGTATAAATGCCATACATATGACAGTTATAGTACAAAGAAAGAGGTAATGTTATTTCACAGTTATGTGATGCTTTTATTTAACAATAAGTGGTATAGTTTTAACTCTAGGAATGATTGTGATATCTCATGGATGCATATGTTAACCTACAGAGCAGCAACGAGAAGAAAGAGCTGGTAGGCATCTATACAGTATGGATTCCTTATGCAGTGACTCCCGTGTGCAACCACAGGTTCCTTAGAGGAGGTTTTGGTGGAAGATTTTCAGTGTGTGCCTGTCTCTTGTCTCTGTGATGCAGGGCACTTCCTCGAGGTGATGCTGCCTTCCTTTCTTTCCACCCAGGGGCTCCGGCTCTGAATTGTCATGGATCTGGAAACTACTGGCGAGTCTCTGACACTCCTTGTATTTGACTGAAATCAAATGATTGATGCCATGGTAGCCCAGGTCTGAGCTACCCAGCTCATTTGGTCCAAGGACCCACTCTATGATTATTTCCCCAGTTTCTGAATGTGTAATTAGAATAGACATACAAAGTAGATAGTAGAATATTCAGGAGTGGATCCCTGACCCAGAGAAAGAGAGCCATTATGGTAAGAAGTCCCTGAGCTTCCTCTCCTTACTGGGATTATAAACAAGAAGAAATACTGCATCATTATGGGAATTATGGAGATTAATGGCACCATAAAAGACTTGAAAAAGGGATTGTACCCATTACATCCTTCTTTAATTCCTACAGTTTGATCTGTGGAGATGTCAGATCTAAACTGAAGACTGTGAACTATTGTAAACCTAATCAGTTCCCAACAGTAATGTGGGGATTCCCTCAGATGTAGAATTTCTATTGGACCAAATGAAAACAGAACCTGACACTGCATAGGCAGCTGTTTCCTTGAATAATGATTTTTTCCTCCAAGCCAGTTTTAAGGATGTCCAGAAGCCCCTACTTTTACCTGGTAGGGCCAATAGTATACTTCTACAGCCTTGCCTTAGGATTATAATATTTCTGCTATTCTCTGACTTAATATAGAGTATACGCATCTTGCTTGCCATAACATTTCATAAAATACCACATTATCAACCATCTTGAGGAAATATGAGGAAACTAGATATTTGTTGAGTCCAATGCAACAAATACTTAAATGTCTTAGCAAGAAATATATGACTAAGGGAGTAAATTCAAATTCTGTGTCAGTCAGGGCCCAATCAGGAGACAGAAGCCACATAGTAATTATCAAAGAGAGTTTAATACAATGAATTATTAACAATAAGAAGGGGGATTACCATAGTAATGGGGGATTTGATAGCAATTAATAAAAATAATTACAAAGAATGCAGAAACAGCAGATATAAGTCACAGTCACTATTCCTGGGCTAAAACAAAGTAAGGTAGAAAAACAAATTTTCTCTGGATCTTTTAGTGTTCCTATAAAAACTTTAGTCTCCTGAGCCATGGAAATGTGCATATTATAAGAATAGAGAATGTTTGCTTTCATTTTCCCTGTAAATATTTTACTTCTTACATACACTGAGGATTGGATCTGTAGCTATTTTTCCTAATGGTGGAGCTAATTGTGTCTGTAGAGTAAACCTTTTATCTTGCCAAGAGCCAAATCTTTACATTTTGGGCTAGGCACTTAAGGTAGAGTAATATCTCTCTACGTGTTTATATTTCAAGAGAGAAGAAGCCTGGGGCCATCGAGAAACTTCCAGATTGTAAAGGCCACAAGCACTGAGTTAGTCTTCTCCTTGGATAAATTGATTTACATACCAAAGGGCTGGAGTAACAGTCCATTCTCTCCTGTTCCTAGGAGACACTCTCAAAAAAGAAGGGGGAAAAATAGCTTGTTTTCCATTTATAAAAAGAAGACACTCATTTTTCTGCATACTGGATAATCCTGCCACTTGTGTGGGGTATTCTTCCAACTGACTCTTTCTTGTCATGTCACTCCGTAGGGTACTGGGTGTCAAGATGCTACAATGTTTTTTCTGCTCTTGATTGTGCAGTGAGCATATTAAGAAATCTGCTTTGACCCAGAAACCATTCAGGAAAATTTAATAAAGATGAATACTAAAACCCTCACAAGCACACAAGGAAAAGACAGTCCTTGCACAAAGGCTGTCCAAGACCTTATTAGCAAGAGTACAGCACTGGTACACTGGATGTCAGAGGTGTTGCAATGTGTTATTCTAGGAGAACTTGCCTGACATCCACACTTTGAGGTTTGCCAGAAATCTGGCCTCTGGCTTGCTAGGGAAAGCTCCTGGGAGGAAGCAGTGTTTTGGATGTACTACACCCTACAATGAGATGCGGAAGGAAACCAGCCCCAGCAGTTACAACACACCTCAGGAGCAGGATGCTGGCGAAGCTGCCCATGTTCCAGGAATTCTGTGCGGGTGAAGTCAAGCAATGATAAAGAAACCTGCCAAGTGAAACACAATGGAACCAGGAGGGGAAGTCCCTCTACACTGCAATGTCTCTGTAGCACTTGGTACAAGAGCTTAATGGCGTGCCAGCTGTCAAGGGCCCAGCTTCATCTTTTTAGAGTGAGCAATAAAAGGAATTTGAAGCTAAAGGGCAATAAATTGATAGTACATGGAAAAAGTGTCAAGTCAATTGTACACTGTTGCTCCCAGTCAGGAGAGAATGACTATTGCTTAATTAGTCCATTCAAAGAATTTTTTTTTTTTGGTGGTGGTGTTGGGAATTGAACCCAGTGGGTGGGCATTCTACCTCAGAACTGTGCCGTTTTTACATTTTTTTTATTTTTGGTTTTGAAAAAAGGTCTTGAAAGGTTGCTGAGAATGTCCCTAAGTTGCTGAGGCTGATCTCGAATGTGCTATCCTCCTGTTTCAGTTTCCCAAGCACTGGGATTACAGACATGAGCCACTGTGCCCAGAAAAACGGGTATTTTTCTAATGAGAAAATATATGAATTGACTGTCTTCAGATTTTGGATCATAAGCAGTGATTCTTGAGAGAAAAAAAATTGAGCGGCATGACTGTTATTTTGCCTAAAAATGGAGTCTGAGCATACATAGGAGTTTTTTGTTTTGTTTTTTGGTCTCCTTAAACAAAAACTGAAGGCCAGCGCTGGCAATGTAGCTGGGAATTACCAGGCAAAGTATGAGAAATAAAGAAGCAAAATGAAAGCCGGGCGTGGTGGCGCAAGCTTGTAATCCCAGCATTTGGGAGGCTGAGACTGGAGGATCCGGGTTCATGGCCAGCCTCAGCTGCTTAGTGAGGCCCTCTGCAACTTAATGAGACCCTATTTCAAAATAAAGAATAAAAAATAGGGCTGGGGGTGTAGCTCAGAGGTAGAATGCTCCTGGGTTCAATCCCTGGTACCTCAAAAAAAAAAAAAAAAAAAAAAAAAAAGAAGCAACATGAAATGAAATAAAAGCTCCAGAAATCTGGATATGCATCCCCTGAATCTTTAACAAGATCCTGAGCTCTGTGTACACTACACCAGGCACCACGAATCTGGCAGAGCACAGTTATAGGGGAGATGAAGACTAAACATAGATTCTGAAGTTTATGCTTGGCAGGAGGATACTAGTGCCTGGGAGGCCACACTTTTGGGTTTGGGGCTACTTCAACCCCAGTGTCACGGCTAAGGAGATCTGCATTTAAAACTTAAAAGCTCAGTTGCTTCAAATGGATGCATCAGCAACCCAAATATACAACAGAACAGAGCTCAGCACTAATACAGCATACGACCCATTTACTGGGGATAAGAGGCTCACAAAACACTTTCAATTGGAATAAGGCAGGATGAGGGAAGCAGATAAAACAAGGAAGAGGTGGATCAAATAGAACAAATAGCAAACCGATAGCTCAAGCCCCACCATGCTAATGAACATTTCATCTAATTGCTGTGAACACTCCAATTAAAATGGGGAGCCTTTCAGACTGAACAAAAGCAAGACAATTGTATGCACTTCAAACATAAAGAAAATGATAAAGAGCATGGAACCTTATAGACTGTGCAAACACTACATGTAAGATTTCCTCAGCGATGACATTAATATCAGACCTATTAGACTTCATTTAAGGAGCATTGTGGGAAACAGGAGAGATGGTTCACAGCGATAAAGGGACAAACAGCATTCTCACACACCTGATAACAGAGCTTCAAAGCACACCACAGAAACGCTGACAGCGCTGAGAAGGAGGGGAATGCACACATCTGTAATTACAGCTGGAGAACTCCACAGTTCTCTCTAAACAATCCATGTAACAAGAAAGATGTGAACTATAGTCTCAACCAACTTGATCTAATTGCCACTTACAGAACACTGGATCCGACCATAGAGTGCACGTTCTTTGCAAGTGTTCGCGAAACTTTCACCAAGAAGGACCACTTTCTGGACTTTAAAACAAATGTCAGTAAATTTAAAAGGGCAAAAATACGGAAAGTATTTTCTAAATTATGTAATTGAATTAAATTAGAGGTCAATTACAGACCGGAAATAAAGGTAACACCAGGTAGAAGAGCAGACTCCAGTGGAGTGATGGAGAGGGTGTAGGGAAGGGAGGAGGGGGACAGAGATGTAAAGAGTGAAACAGCTGAAAGAATGCTACACATGTACACAAAATTACCCATTCCAATATCAAATTCCTGCATGGGGAGAACAAGGGAGGAGGTGGAACTCAGAGGGAAGTGCTCCAAGAATTGACTGCATGTATGTTTCTATCAGCCTGTACCCCAATAGGATGTCTAACTACAATGCACCAAATAAAAGTATGAAAAAATAAAAGAAAAAAGGAAAAAGAAAGTTAAGATAGAAAACATGAAAAAAAAAACAAGAAACCAATCACAGAAATGCATATGGAAGATCCACAAATAATTGAAATTAAATAACACTTAAAAATCCCATAGGTCAAAAAAGAAATCACAAGGATAATTGGAATACACTTTGAATGGAATGAAAATGAAAATGCACAATTACAAAAGCTCATGAGACAAGTTACAGAGGCTCATAGAGAATGTTGGAATATTCATGTTGATTAACAAGAAAGGCCCATATCCAATGATCTAAAAACCAACTTTGTCCTATTGTCCCAGGTGTGGAATACCTATGAGAACTAAAACATGTAATATAATATAATGATTATGTTATAGCAGTCATATATAACATTAATTAACAAAATAATCTAAGCTCTAGATTATGCTTTCCAACCTATTTTTTCTTTCATTTTTTAAAAATTATAGCACGTTTGCTTAATTTACAGCAAGCAGAAAATAAGTTGGGTCTTGTTTTGATCCAAACATTGATGTTTAAAAGTTGTACACAATATTTGTTAAAAAGAACATATAAAAATACCTTTATAGAAGCTTCTATAAGAAAGAAAATACGAAGTTTAACCCCACAACTTTCCTCTTTGCTAGAACTGCAAACTACTGCTAGAGTATTAAATACATTTTGTTGTTTAAATATATCCAGAAAAATCTAAAAAAATAAAGAAACATGCATATAAATGATTGCATAGCAGAACATGAACATTAACTGCAAATAGTAAAGAAATGAAAGTTAGAAATACTATTAAATATATAAAGGTTCTAGAATAA
This sequence comes from Graphiurus murinus, assembly GCA_004027655.1. NCBI lineage: Eukaryota > Metazoa > Chordata > Mammalia > Rodentia > Gliridae > Graphiurus > Graphiurus murinus. Next base: position 10,338 of record PVLC010043877.1, read on the forward strand.
ATCCTTTAAACACATTCCACAAACAATATTTTAAAACCATCTTTTTTTCTCTACAGGCTAGGCCTAGATTTCTAAAACTAAAATTGAAAAAAGTAATCCTCTTAAAGGAATCGTCTCTCCATAATATTTCTTACTTCTATATGCAAGCAAGCAATCTGAGATTTTAAAAGATGTTGGCTTTTCATTCTGAAATGAGATTGGACATTTCAAGTTACTTTCTATTTCCCCAAACAATCTTTCAGAGAAATACTAGAAATTATAAATAGTTAAGGGTATTACTTCCTCATTTTTAGTCAGGTATGACATTGGTATCAAAAACCCAAGAGATACAGCTCTTCCTGAAACTGACTAATCCTTTTTCCAAAATTATTTTAAATTTCATGGCACCAGAGTCACCTAGAATGGGAGTGTTGTCTTTCAACTTGCCTCACATTAAACTGAGGTGTGAGGAGCAAGCCTCCTTCATAAAGACGTAGGCAAATTTTGATACAAACGCACATGCCCAGTGCTTAAGCATCAAAACTCAATTCCTTTACACAAAACCTACTTTGCAACAATTTACTTGCTCCTAACAGCAGTAAGAATTAAGCAACAATGGTCAACAATGCTCCTTAAATAACTACATTAAGAACATTCTTTTCCCCTCAAAAATTATTTGTTATCATTGACCTGCACAAATTTTAAGGGAAGATTTTCTGATATTTATGTTCCAAATCTTCATAGAAATCAGAAAAACAAAAACAAAAACCCACCAAATACACACACTAAAAGGGAAGGCTCTATGTTTCAGTCAAAAACTTAATCTCCCTGAAAATGCTATTTAACCCAGTTGGCATCATTCCCCAAGATGGTGGGGTTAACAAAAGAGCTATTCCACGCTGCATCATAAATAAGCTATTATCACCCTGAACCTAAATGTGTCTGAGCAGTCAGTGTTGTACAGTGGCTATAACTCACTTTTGTATCATTCTATCTTATTAGCAAGTTACATTTCTAGGTAAACAATTCTACCAAATATGGATATGAAAGTTTATTTTTAATAAGACAATGCTGCAAATTATGGTCAACCAACATCTTTTCACCAAATACTTCAAGCATAAAAAATTAGAATCTTTACAAAAATATACAGAGACATCACAAGTTGGGAGCTGCTCATAACATTAAACAAACTGGACTCTTAAGAGTGGCTTCTCCCCAGGATAGCCAAAGTAGTTCTTAGCAATAAAAATCATGCAGGAGGCATCACAATACCTGACTTTAAACTCTACTACAAAGCCACAGTAATAAAAACAGCATGGTATTGGCACAAAAACAGACACATAGACCAATGGAGTAGAATAGAAGACTCAGAAACAGACCCACACATTTACAGTCAACTGATTTTTGACAAAGGAGCCAAAAGTATACACTGGAAAAAAGATAGCCTCTTTAACAAATGGTGTTGGCAAAACTGGTTAACCATATGCAGGAAAATGGAAAAAAACCCCACCTTCTCACCCTGCACAAGAGTCAACTCAAGGTGGATCAAGGACCTGGAAGTCAGACCTTGCAGCTACTTGAAGAGGGCATAGGACCAACACTTGAACACATAGGCACAGGTAAAAACTTTCTCAACAAGACCCCCAAAGCACAAGCAGCTCAAAGGAAGATCAATACATGGGATTGCATTAAACTGAAGAGCTTCTGCACAGCAAAGGAAACTATCAAGAACCTCAACAGAGAGCCTACAGAGTGGGAGAAAACTTTTGCCAGGAACACTTCAGATAGAGGTCTAATATCTAGGATATACAAAGAACTCAAAAAAATCGCAACTAAGAAAGCAAATAACCCAATCAAAAAATGGGCAAAGGATTTCACAAAAGAAGAAATACAAATGGCCAATAAATGTATGAGGAAATGTTCCACATCATTGGCAATCAGGGAGATGCAAATCAAAACTACCCTGAGATTTCACCTAACTCCAGTCAGAATGGCAATCATAAAAAACACGAACAACAACACCTGCTGGCGAGGGTGTGGAGAAGTGGGAACCCTAATACATTGTTGGTGGG
>PVLC010043878.1:0-12344 GCA_004027655.1 Graphiurus murinus
CTTCCCATCTGGCTCGGGTTCGGGGAGGGGGAGGGGCAGGGGTAGAGCCCGTTTTTTATTTGCTGTCGGTGCGGTTTGATTTTTCACCGTATCGACTTCCCTGCAAGGGAAGGGGCCCCTCAGGTGAACGCGCGGAGCCCCAGATCAGGCCTGGCTTATATTCTCCTAACTTTCTCATGTTACCGGCTCTGGATCCCACGGCACAGGCTGCCTCATTGTGCAAAAAGCCCCCCAAGAATCCTGGGCGGGAGCCCCCCAAGCCTAACAGCCGGGGAATTCCCCAAAGCGAGTGACCCCATGCACCCGAAGGCGCGCAAAGGCAGACACATAATAGCTTGCCTTCATTTCGCCCTGCGCCCGCAATGCCGCCCCATAAAGCATTTGATTTAGGATATTAAAAGCCACTGGTGATGAGGATGTCATGTAAGATTTGCTCTACGACTTCTTTCTTCTCACACTGTCATTAAAAATGATTTATAGGCGAGCCCAAGTCTAAGGAACAACATGATTAGAATGGCGGGTTTGGGGGATCGGGTTTCCAGGGCGGCCTGGACCTCGGGGTCTAGCGTCCGGGCCCCGGGAGCCGCGTGTGAGGTGCTGGGGCCGGGAGTTTCAAGGGAAAGCTCATACGCTGTCGCTGGGGGAAAAAACCCCGCGTTCCTGGCCTACATGGAAACAATGGAGCCTTGTGGGACATGGCAACGGTGGTTTCAAAGGATTCCGGAGCGTCAGGCCAGCGAAGGCGCCTTCCGCAGAGGCCGGGACTTTGTCCAGCACCTCGGGCTAGACTTGAAGTCAAGGTTGCTCTCCAGGCTCTAAATCATGGCCTGAGGGCCGGCTCCCTATTTCCCCTTTATTAAGTGCTTGACCTTTGATGCAGCAACCTTCGGGGTCAGATGCCACGGCACTCGGCACTCGTTTGTATTTTACAGGCAAGAAAAGAGAACCTCAGAGAAGTATGCTGTCTTGTTCATGGTCATCCAGCTGGCCCCTGACAGCCTGGAGCCGGGATTTGAACCCCGGGCAGCTGGGTTCCCGGGCCCAGGTGTTAACCCACACTGGGAGATGACGTCTCATTTAAAGTGCCCTCATGTTGGAGGTGGTAATCCCAGTACTTGGGAGGCTGATACAGGAGGATAGCAGGTTCGAGGCCAGCCTCAACAACTTAGACCCTGTTCCAAAGTAAAAAGTAGGATGTAAAATAAAATAAAATAAAGTAAAGCTGGGGTGCGGTTAGGAGGTAGAATGCCCCTGGGTTCCATCCCCAGGACCATGCTACACACAAAAAAAGTGACTTCACCTTGTCGATATTTCCTTCCTCACAAAGCCCTGCCATGATTGAAGCACGTACTGGACGCTCTTCCGGGTGCTCGCTGCCTGTTAGACCTAGCCCTGCTCTATCGCCCTGCAAGACTGGCGGTGTTCTGCGCCTATTCCATGGACTTGAGAAGCCGCAGGTCACACAGCTGGCGAATGGCCAAGTACAGAAGGGAACCGAGTTGACCTAACTCCAAAGCAAACCTACTTCCAAGAGTTCATATCATGCAAAATGGAAGGTTTTGGGGGGATCTGCGAATAAGCCTATCTCTGTGGACTAGAGGTTTCTGGAAACCAGTGTTGAGATGTTGGAGTGTGTTAGGGCCTCGGGGGGCTCTGGGGTCCCTCTGCCTGTTGGGCTCTGGGTGGTGAGCTGCTTCCGATGGGCTGGTGGCCCGGGGCAACCGCCTCTATTGTTATCAATCTATATGGCAGGTGCCGGTTTTACCCCTTTGCAGTCGAGAGAACCGAGACCCGCATTCATGAACGTCAATGGCTGTGACTCAGAAGCATTGGCTCCATCCCGGGGCTGGGTGGGAGGCTCGGTTCATCCTGCTGTACCGTTTGTAAGACAGTGCTTCCTTCTCTAATTGCACATGGCTGCTTGTCTCCTGGTGAAGAAGAGGAGGAGGTTTCCAGGATGGAGAGGGCTAGGTAGAGGCCAGCTGAAGGATGGCCTGAGGGTCTCTTGCCGCCAACCTCCGTGTGCCTATTGACACTGTATGATAAATTTTCTCAACCACCCTCTATGATAGGAACTGGTTTTACCCTCTTGCAACTGGGAAAACTGGTGTGGTGATAGAGCCCCAAAGTCTACAGTGTGTGTGTGTGTGTGTGTGTGTGTGTGTGTGTGTGTGTGGTATTAGGGATTGAACTCAAAGGCATTCTACCTCTGAGCTATACTCCTAGCCCTATTTTATTTTTTATTTTGAAAGATGGTCTTACTAAGTTGCTGAGGATCTAAGTTGTTGAGGCTAGCCCTGAACTTGCGATCTTCCTGTCTCAGCCTTCCAAGTACTGGGATTATAGGTGTGCACCACCACATCCAGCTACTGCATATTTTGATAACAAAAATTCCAGGAGGCTCTTCCAAACCTGAGGGTTAATGGGAAGGACAGAGGCCCACAACCAGGAGGCTCAAGTTGAGCACTGGCTGGTTGGGGAAGTGGGGGTGGGGCAAACCACCTACAGAGGAAACCACAGGCTGAACCACCATGAAGTCCAGAATGGGCCCCAGTCAAGCCCTGGAAGCTACTTTTGCTGGGTATAAAACTCATGATGGAGCATGGGATTTGTACTCAGAAAAACCTGGTGTAAAGAGTGCGCATTCGGCCTCTCAGTAGCTTGAAGATCATCTAAGCCTTGCTCTCTATTCTCAACTGTGCAGTGCGGGCAGCAGTGAGTATTTTGTAGGGGTGTGATAAGGATCACATGAGATAATGCCCACCGGAGCGCCCAGGTGAGTCCCACACACATGCCAGGTGCCCCTTGGAGCTAACTAACTTTGATCACTTTTACTATTTTCCACTATGAAAAGTGTTGGTGATATACGCAACACTATCATGACATGCATACTCAGCCTCACGTTACTAAGAACTCTCGTTGGTATTGTGCTTACAGCATATTGGGCTCTTTTCTACAGTGTGAGTTTAAATATGCAATGACCTTATGATGAAGATACTGGATTTGTCACGGTTTCTACCATTCTACCTTGATCTCGCCTATGCAGGAAACGCAGCGTGTTGTAAGTGAGGAAGGGTGGGGTTAATAGCAAGTCTATTTTAATTTAGTTCAGAAGGAAAGGAAGGGAGGGAGAGAGGGGAAAAGGAATGAAGGAAGAAAAGAGAGAAGATGGAAAAAAGGAAGAAAAGGAGGAGAAGAGAGGAAAAAGAGAAGACAAGGAAGAGAGGGAAGGAGGGGAGCCTTTGGTAATCCTCTATTGCTTCTAAAAACCTTGCAAGACATTTGCGACTGCCTGGTCCACACCAATGGGAGGTTCAGGACATGGCACCTGAGAATGCCCGCCTTAGTTTGCTCTGAAGAAACTTTATTGGCACAAGCCTTAGAAGGATCAATCTGTACTCACAGCAGTGCCCACCCATGCTTCCTGGTTTGATGCAGGAAGTCTGTCTGTCTGTCCTGTGAATTGTACATGTCACATTGCATGGGTCTCTCTTACTTGCTGCTGGGTCTCCAGTACCCAACATGTAGAGGTCTTGAGAAATGCTTGCTGAATGCAACGAATAAATAAGAACGATGAAATAAAGGGATGTTAGAAAAACAAAAGGAGAAGAAGAGGAGAAAAGGATTTAGTCAAGATTGCAAATTGGAAAATCTGGCTGTGGAGTTGTTTTGTGTCATCTGTACAGTGTCTGCGTCAGTCATACGTTGAGTTCTGCTGCAGGAACAAACAGCCCCCACATTTTGTTTTGCAAAAAGCAAACATGTATTTCTGGCTCATGCTGTATATTCACTGTGTTCCTGGTGGTGAGGTTACTTTGTTTATTTGTTGTTATAATAACTCAAGAACCCAGCTACAGCCCTATTTCTTTTTGTGCTTCTATCCTGAATAAGACCATGAGAAGGGCTCAGGTGGAAGGTGCACTGGCTTTTACAATTTCCACCTGGGACTGGCACGTGCCACCTCTGCTGACATTTTATTCACCAGGGAAGGTCACGTGACCACTCCTACCCTCAAGGGAACAAGGTAAGTACAATTCTATCTTGCTTCTTCTTTTTTTTTTTTTTTTTTTTGCGGAACTGGGGATTGAACTCAGGGGCATTCTTCGAGCTATACCCCCAGCCCTATTTTTTATTCTTTATTTTGAAACCGAGTCTCACTAAGTTGCGGAGTGCCTCACTAGGTAGCTGAGGCTGGCCGCGAACCCGGATCCTCCGGTCTCAGCCTCCCGAATGCTGGGATTACAAGCATGCGCCACCACGCCCGGCTCTATCTTGCTTCTTAACACAGGCAGTTCCGGTTTCTATATTCGGTAAATAGCATCAACAAAGCCCACCATGTTTAAATATGCTTTAATTAGTTGCAAGTACTTTTTAACCAAATATTTTATGTCAATAGAGATATCTGGCTTCTCTGCATAGAACCAGGAGACCTAGCAACACTGACACATTGGCTCAGGCAGCCCTGCCCTTTGGAGAGGGTGTTCACTCCTGAGTTCACACCCCAGGCACGCTTCACTCACTCTGGTTTGGAGTCTGGCTCCAGGGGGCTTCTAGGGTACAGACTCCTGGTTTAAAAGGATGAAAGCAGCCACTACACACTTGCCGGGGCATTTTGCTTCCAGCACCAGATGCACTTGGAATGTATCCCTGGTCCCAGAGATGAGCCATCTTAATGCCCTGTGAGCACTTCCCACGGGCCAGGGATCAGGATGGATCAGACTCGCTGACTGGAGCACTCAGGCTGGTTGTAACAGTGGGACTGTGTGCGTGTGTTTAAGGTATCCACAAAGTTGGGGGGGTATGCACATGTAGGAGGGGCTGCAGAACCCAGGCTCCTAGCAAGGGATGCCCAGAATAGCGGGGACAAAGGCAGTCAGCTGCTCTCTTGCAGAGTCTCCTATTTTATCTACGTTGCTGCTGCCCACACAACACCTCTGGATTCTCAGCACTGGAAGAAGTGTGGAAACCTTCCCAGGCAACCATCACACTGGCTTGGGATGAAACTTTGTTCTTAATTGTTACCCAGACCCAGGAGGGTGTGGAAGAACAATGGTGGGAAGGTGTAAGACTATAAACACCAAAAATGAGTGTATCAATCAGGATAGGTTAGATTCAGTTGCAGTAACAAACATCCCCAGAATCTCAGCGATATCCAGCAGCTAGAGAACATTACCACTCACGATTTCCACTCATTCTGGGTCAGCAATGTGGTTCTACATATTGAAATAATTCAGATTCCGACAATAAAAGATTAGTCACCATCTTCAAAATCCTCAGTCTTCACACTAGAGCAAGAGAGCTCTGGATGGCTCATGTTGGTAATCTAATGGACTTGCCAGAAAAGATACATCCCTCACACTCTCGTATGATGCCGTGGAGTGTTCAGGTTAGTGGGATACAGTGTGAGCCACAGAAGAAATGACTAAGATAAAATTCATTCCAGCATAAAATGCACTTAAGCTGGGTTAACTAGTACCACCACCCAAAGGACAGAGCCTTGCCCAAATTCTCAGACGTGGCCTATTTTCTTGGGGCCAAGGGGTGGGGGGAATCTGGGTTAAAGTCTGGTTCAGAAAAAGAAAAGGGCCACATCTTAGACTAAGCCCCATAAGAAGCGCTTAGAGAGTAAAAGTACTTCCACGTTTCCATTCAACAAACCAGATGGCAAGAAATGTAAAAATCAAACCTATTACGAGAAGACAGAAGAAACACATTTAAAAGGCTGTTTTCATCTCTGTGCAGCATGACATTGATGAAAATATGAATTATCGTCGCTAGAAGGAGGATCTTTCACCAAGAGATGTCTTTGGTTACACGGTTCAACATTCTTATTTGGGTCCAACGCGGGAAGAAAGTTCCTGTGACAAGTCAGTGTCTTGATCAGTCTTTGAAAACTAATGCCTCAACTACAGGCTGTCAAAAGGCCCTCCTCTCCTCTTGGCCTTTAAAAGAAATACATTAATTTGCACATCATGTCAGCTCTGCCTTCTGCATTCCGCTACCATCTACCATTCTCCTGTGGAGAAAGAATTCTCCAGAATGTTCATAAGTGTGAACATCACTGTCATTTTTTTTTTTTTTTTGTCCCTGGCGGTACATGTCCTAGATGTGTAATGTAGACTTAGTGCCTTTTCATTAATAAAACCAGCCCTCGATGTCTGGCAGCTGAATCCTGACTATTCTTCTGCATCAGTCGAAGATGCCTTCCACGCTCCCAATGGGGTTGCAAGGGAGCCCCAAGCCCAATTAAAGTGAATTCCACCCTTCTGCTCCCCGGGGAGAGGAGAAGCATGCCAACCCTTCATCTGTGCTATCCCTCTTCCTCCCTCCGGTCTGGGACAAAGTCCTCTTCTGGTCGCGGGCGCTGTGTAATCACTGGTTTCTCTGGCAGAACTCTGCCTGCAACGACGAGCTATGTTTTTCATTTGAAACGAGTTCACATCTGGGACTCACTTAACTTGATTTGGGAAGTCCTGTGTTTCTGATCCAAAAACACAAAACAAAACAAAAATGGTGAAAAATAAGCCCTTTTTTTCTTTTCCTTTCTTTCTTTCTCCCTCCTTCCTTCCTTCTTTTCCTCCCTCCCTCTCTCTCTCTTTTCCCTCCCTCCCTCCCTCCCTTCCTCTTTCTTTCTTTCTTTCTTTCTTTCTTTCTTTCTTTCTTTCTTTCTTCTTTCTTTCTTTCTTTCTTTCTTCATGGACTGATTTTTATTTCCGTGAGGTTTGATCTTGCAAGGTAAAAAAGAACAGAGGAAGAGAAAGAACAATGAATTGCTGAATTGACTTGGCTTTGAGGTCGCCTTCCCCGGGGTGGGACGCTGAAGCCTTCTGCACTGGCCTGACTGCATTATCTGTCTTCCACCGGGACAGAGGAAGCGAGGATGGATCTCCCTCGACTGCCGTTCCCTTGGGTTTCCTGCCCGGGAGGAAACCGGTGAGGGATGAAGGAGAGGCTATTAGAAACCACAAAGAGGCCAAACCAACTCGTGGATTTGGAGTCGGTCTTGGCTGGCTTGAATTACTAGGCTAAATTGTTGGAACTTTATTTAGTAGTATGCACAGCCTTTGAAGACTTTGAGGCCTAGAAAATATCCAATGAATCCTTGTTTCCAAATTCCCCCGTTCACTAGTACGTAGGTGATGGACCCAGTATTGGAAAACTCAAGAAAAAGTTAGATGTATGTACTCAAAGTAGGGTAATAGATTTCCTACAGAAATAGACTATGTATATATTTTTAAGTAGCTAAACTCACTTTTTAAAATTTTATCATGCTTACCAAACAATGAATGATACATAGTCTTTTACTATAATTTTAGTGGCTAAGCCCTCTACTTGAAATTATATCTGATTTTCCCAAAATGAGTGATTATTTATGTGTGTGTGTGTGTGTGTGTGAGAGAGAGAGATATATGTATAATTGTACTAGTGATTGAACCCAGGGGCATTCTACCTCTGAGCTATACATGGTTCTTTTTTATTTATTTTTGAAACATCTGGCTAAGTTGCTGAGTCTGGCCTTGAATCTGTGATCCTCCTGTTTCAGCCTCCCAAGTACTGGAATTACAATGTGAGTCACCATGCCCAGCTAAGATGTATTCTCTCTTTTTCTCTTTCTCTTTCTCTCTTTGTGGTACTGATTATTAAACCTAGAGGCATTCTACCCTCTCAGCCCTATTTTATTTTATTTTGAAACAGGGTCTCACTAAGTTGCTGAGACTGGCCTCAAACCTGTGATCCTCCTATCTTAGCCTCCCAAGTACTGGGATTACAAGAATGCATTACCATACCTGGCTCATAAGGAAACTTAGATATGACATGAAAATGTTACTATTGTACACAAAAGTTTTGTTTTTGTTTTTTTTAAATCATAGAGTAGAAAGAAAGAGATGAGAGAGCTGAAGATTGTGTTCACCTTCAGTCAGAGATGGGTTCAAAACAATCACCACCAGTCACTAGACTGTGATCTTCTGTATAATAACAATGTCAACTTTATAGGGCCCTGTTCAGAGATTAAATGAGCTAAGACAATGCCTAGTGCTTGATACATTTTTACAAATCATTACTTCAGAAACAGGAATGAAATTTAATTATGATGAAATAAAATAATTTCCTTAAGCATTTAGGATTCCTGGAGCTCAATAAATATTCAATAATCTTGTGGGGGTTTAGCCAAAGAAATAATCAACCCAGACATTCTTGAATATATTTAATGGAAAACAAGGGTTGTATCAATTGAAACAAGCCTATAATTAGAACAGGAAATAGCAGAATTTCAAACCCTTCGCCAAGAGAACTGAATTTTACTTTTGTGGCAGAATCAAAATTTCAAACTGAGTTAGATCAGCTTCGGGAAGAAAATCAGCTAGGCAACAGGCCACAGAAAGCTCTTCAAATCCATGGAATAGTGCTTTTAGCTAGCATTCAAGTGCTTTTAATGCATATCAGGCATCCTTCTAAGATTGTGGTAAGTAGTAGCTCAGTTAATTCTCATAAGGGACCCACGTGTTATCAGGTCCATTTTATAGATAAGGGCCCCAAGGCCCAAATAAGTCCAGTTACTTCCAGAGTTAGCTGTAAGGGATGGAACAAAAGCAGGTTCCCACACTTAACCTTATTACCTTTCTATGAATAAACAACAAAGATACCCTAAAAATGGAGTCCTGGGCAACTGAAAGATGGAACAAGGGAACCCAGCCCCGGAAGCCATGATGGAAAAATTGGGGTACCTTTAAGACTAGTAGCGTCTTACCTGACCCTGTGACCAATAGGAGTGCTCCATACTTAATTGTGGCACAAACGTCCAATAGGAAAACTCTGTACTGAATGCTGGCAGAAGTGTCCAGTAGGAGGGCGCTGTACTAAATGGCGTCAAGATAGACCAATAGGAAGCGTTGATATAGAATGGTGGCAGAGCGGTCCAATAGGAGTGCCGCATACTAAACAAGGAAAATCAATCTCTTCCGGTTCTCTCATTTTGAGCTTGATTTCTTAATTCTCCTTGCAGAAAAAAAGAAAGCTGCTTCCCTGAGCTTAAATCGGGGTTAACGATGACGCTGGGTTACTGACTCTCCCAGATACACGTTGACTTATTCGATGGAGCGGGACCTGAGCTGGCCAGGGGAAGCAAGCCCTGGACCAGACTGCCTTGGTTCCACGCGGAGGGAGTTTGTAGTCCAGTGGGAGAAGCATAAATGGGAAGGAATTAAATAATATTAAATTTGGGATTAGCCAGGCGTGGTGGTACACGGTCTGTAATGCCAGGATTGGGGAGGCTAAGACAGGAGGATTCCAGGTTGGAGGACAACCTCAGCAATTTAGCAAGACCCTGTTTCAAAATGAATAAAACAAAATAGGGCTGGGGATGTAGCTCAGAGGCAGAATGCCCCTGGGTTCAATCCTCAGTACCACAAAAATAAATAAATAAAATAAAAAGGGGCTAGGAGTGTATCTAGGAAGAAGAATGCCACCACGTTCAATCCCGAATACAAAAGAATGGAAAAATTGGACAAATGCATTTGAAGGAGAAATCTTAGGTTGGCACCAAAGTATAAATTAGCTAGAGGATATATATTCAAAGTACAGATGCTTGCCGACTTATGATGGTTCAACTTTATGATTTTTTGACTTGGTGGTGTTGCAAAAAAGGTATTCATTGGGTAGAAGCCATCCATACTTTTTTTTTTTTTTTTTTTTGCGGTACTGGGGATTGAACTCAGGGACGTTCTACCTTCGAGCTATGCCCGCAGCCCAATTTTTTATTCTTTATTTTGAAACCGAGTCTCACTAAGTTGCAGAATGCCTCACTAGGTAGCTGAGGTTGGCCGCGAACCTGGATCCTCCGGTCTCAGCCTCCCAAATGCTGGGATTACAAGCGTGCGCCACCACGCTAGGCTAAAAACTGGAGTTCTGCCTGGTTGCTGGGCCGGAGTGTCCTGTAGGATCCCCTCTGAATTCTGGGCAGTGGAAGGTGGTGATTCCCAGTCAGCTCGGTGATCACAAGGGAAGCCAGGGAAATCTGTAATGCGTTGTGTTGCTAGACTGTGCTCTTGGGCAAATTAGGGAATTTCAATGCATTTTTGACTCACGATATTGTCAACTTGGAATGTGATTGCTGTGATGTCGCCTCATGCTAAGAAGAGTGGCCTTATATTTAACAACCAGGCTAGCCTAGCAATGAGTCAAACTGATCAGCAATTAAACAACCCCTACACCCCGTCAAGGTGTGTTCCTTCTGGGCGGCACTAATTGAGTTGGCGGGAGACAATGACGACTGTCTTGGGAAGTGAGTTGAGGTTTTTTTGTTGTTTGTTTTTCATTAAACTCTTGGCGGTAACTGGAGAGACGCATATAGTTGTAAGAAGTAATACAGAGAGATGCTGTGTACCATTCGCCCAGCTCCCCCAACATCAGCACCAGTGATAACTTCTTGCAAAACTACAATACACACCATCTCCAGAAAACTTAAGTATTTTAGAAATAAGATTGACCCTGAGTTTTTTGTTTTGTTTTGTTTTGTTTTTTTTGTTTTTGCAGTATTGGGGATTGAACCCAGGGGCATTCTACCTCCGAGCTACACCCCCAGCCCTATTTTTCAATTCTTTATTTTGAAACAGGGTCTCACTAAGTTGCAGAGGGCCTCACTAGGTAGCTGAGGCTCGCCGCAAACATGTGATCCTCCTGTCTCAGCCTCCCAAATGCTGGGATTACAAGTGTGCGCCACCATGCCCAGCTAACCGAGTTTTAAATCAATTATTTCTTAACACAAAACAAAAGTTAACATTTACAAAAGAGGAGGCAGAGAAAAGGTGAGTCTCCTTCCTTCTGCTCTTTCAGCCGCTTCCTTGTCCTCCCTAGAGTCAACTAGTATTAGTGTGCAGGCCTGTCAGTTCTCGAATGCTTTATATACATTTTCAATGTTATAATCCTTTCCTAGAGTGAGCACAGACTAGCCACGATTATGAAACCTGCTTGTTTTGCTTACTGTCTTGTAGAGTTTTGTTGTTGTTAAGAAGGAACTTCAAGATAAGTTTCAGTTGCTTAAAAAAAAAAAAAAAAAAAAAACTAACCAGGATGCCACCTCTGAGCTACGCTGCGGCCCTTTTTAAAATTTGTGCTTTGAAAGGGGGTCTCACTAGGTTGCTGAGAGTCTCCCTAAGTTGCTGAGGCTGGCCTCCAACCTGCCATCCTCCTGTCTCAGCCTCCCAAGTACTGGGATTGCAGGCATGTGCCACTGTACCCAGCTAAAAGCCTGCATTCTTTCTTCCATCCCCTCCCCAGGCCATTTCCCAGCCTCTGCTTGTCCTCTCAGACAGCTAGGGACATGGAAAATGAGGAACAGTCGGAGATGGCGATTCTTGATTTTATTTTATTTAATTTTTTTTTTTGGCTCCAATTTGCAGGAGACAGCAAGATGGGAAAAATGTGTCTCCGATTATGACCCCTCTGTGCTTCCTAAAAGCTTCTTTCTGAACTTTCAAGTCTCCTCAAGTTTCAAACCCTCTCTCTTTCTTTCCCCTGTTCGTTTTTCCTCTATTTAAACCGATCTTAAAAAGCTATAAAAAGCCTCTGACACTATAAATTCCCCTGTAAACCCTGGTTTTATAGGTTTAATTGCCCCTTTTTACAATGCTGCGTGCCTGGGTCCTGAAACACTTCAGTTTTGCAGGACAAGTTCAAATTCATAGCAAGAGTCTGGCCCACCCGGTGATGGGAGTTTGAACTCCGGGAATCCACGAGGCACCTGGATCTGGCCTCGGCTCAACAGTTTCTTCTCAGGCAGCTCCAAGTTGCCCGGGACTAAAATGAGGCTGGATCCTCAGTGAGAAAATTGCCACATCTGCAGAGGTTCTGCAGCCCCCAGAAGGCCCGCAATTAGTTCTAGTAGGAGAAAATTCCTATACAGGCCACATCAACAAGGCAGTATTTATTACAGCCAGAGAAGCAGTCAACGTTTATCCAGAGCTAGTAACTGTGCGAAATAAGGTCTCGCTAGGTTATTGAGAGTCTCACTAAGTTGCCGAGGCTGTCCTCGAAGCTGTGATCCTCCCGTCTCAGCCTCCCAAGTACTGGGATTACTTTTTTTGTGTGTGTGTGGTACCAGGGATGGAACCCAGAAGCATTCTACTTCTGATTGACTTATACCCCTGGCCTGTTTTTATTGTTTTGTTTTGAATCAAGGTCTTGCTAGGTTGCTGAAGCTTGTCTTGAACCTGCAATTCTCCTGTCTCAGCCTCCCAAATACTGAGATTACAGGCTTACATCACCACTCCCGACTGAAATGCATCTTATGTGTATAATCCTTACTCCAACCAACCCTGAGAGCTGGGAGCATCATTAACATATTT
>PVLC010043879.1:0-12301 GCA_004027655.1 Graphiurus murinus
GCCAGAAGAGTGGGTTGAACCATGACACTATATTGAGAGAGTTTGAGGAGAGTGTATGAGAACTAGTACTCTAAGGGGAGGTGGCATATTTTTTTCAGTGCATTGCCAACAATTTAATTTCCTATGCTCTCCATCTTCTTTCTCACATCGGGGAAAGACACTGTGGCGTCACTTCAAAAATACGACCTTAGTCATTATCATAATACGCTTTCCTGTAAGCTGGAGAGGGCGAAATACTTCGCAGGGACTTGCGGCTATTGATGTAACATCATAAAATCCTATTAGAAACATGAAGACATAATGCTGACACTGGAGACTATTTTGGGCTAAAGAATGTAAACAGACAATGTTTCAAATAGAAACATCCCCAACCTTCTGATATCAAAAATAACAACTTTGCACTAGGCTGTATATCTGAGGCTTCTGGCAACAAGGAATTTCACAGTGGAATCACAAACTATAGTGATGAAATGCAGAATTGAAATAACATGGCCTCAACTATTTTTAGACCTCTTTTCTCATAAGAAGGTCAACAAAATGAAGATGTGTGATCGTTTTCCCAAGCCTGGCTCTTTTTGAGATGGTAGTAGAAGTATAACTGGGTTAGAACAGGTTGGGAAACTTAGGTTACTTCATGAAAAAATATTTCTCACAAGACTATTGGGTGCAGGCATAGCACAGTGATTAAGCACACAGGCATTAGATATACCAATACCACTACTTACTACCCTCAGGTGACTTACCTTTCCCTCTGCTGGTTCCCTAACATAGCATCTAATCCTATCCTGGACCAGCCTTATATGGTTGTGGTAAGAATTAATCCATCTAAAGCACTTACCACTGGGGACTGGTTTCAGGACCCCTGTGGATGTCCAAATCCATGGATACTCAAGTCCCTTATATGAAATGGCATGGCACTTGTATATAACATTCACACATCCTCCTGCATCACAGATTCCCCAGATTAGCAATACTGGCCCTATGTGTGTGTGTGGGGGGGGGGGGGGTTGGGATGCTGAAATCCTCCAGGGGGGCAGTAGTAGCCTCTGGTATAATTGAGGAGCATTGCATAAAATAAGGGTGTAGTGAAAGTGCTCACAGGAGTGCTGAGTATTCCTTTTCTCTGAAAAGTAGGTAGTGGTAAGCCAATAAGCTTGGGAATCTATGCTATATCATCTCTAGATAATGGACAATATCTAATACAATGTCAATAGTTGTTGTACTACATTGTTTAGGGGGAAATGACAAGGAAAAGAAGTCTGTACATGTTCAGTCAATTGCAATTTTTCCCAAATATTTCCTATTCTCAAATGGTTGAACCTGCAGATATGGAGCCCACAGATATGGGAGGGTCAACTGTAAGTGGCATAGAACAAACACTCAACTACTACAGTTAGGGGGAAACAGTCTATCTGCAGATAAAAACACAACTGCCAAGATCAGGCAGCATACAAGAAATAGGAAACAGTCTCTATGGCAGAAGGAAGGAATTTATTCTGCTTAATGAATTAGAGTAGAATAAATTCTTCTAGGGAAAGTGGGACCAGAATCTCACTTAGTCAGAGTCATGACACATAGAGAGGAGGAAAGGGCATTGCAGAGGCCTTCCCAGGAGGCCAGGAGGCCAGGAGGAAGTACTATGTTCCTGTGAGATGGAGGAGCAATAGATAAGCCCTCTGGATGGAGCAGAAAGTACACACAAAGGAGAAATGAAGGAAGAGGGCACAGGTGGTTTGTGGTTAGCTTGCAATATGCTTGGATTTTAACCAATAAAGCTTTTGGTTTGTTTGTTTCACAAGCTCATACTTGCACCTCATACAAGTGGTGCCGTAGGGAGCATCTTGGGGCAGGGGCCAGCCAGCCTGGGGGATCTGTGCCTGAGGATCAACTGTATTGAAGCTTCTGTACTTCAACAGGGGTCCAGTGTGAGGTTCTGGACCGGGAAGATGGCCAAGAAGGAAATCTTCTGTGGGTGCAGCCAGGCATAGGAGGCTCTGCTTAACTTGTGCTGACTGATGCCAAGGAGCCTTCTGGTGTTCAGAGCAAGAAAAAACCCCAGGTCCAGCCCAGGATTTCTAGAAAGGAGAAGTCTTAAAATAAAATGGTGCTTGCATTTTCTTTTTTGTGTTAAAAACAATATATAAGCCATAAGCTCAGAGTGACAATTCTTATTCATCACAAAGCACAGGTACCTACCTGTGTTGGAGATATTCAGAATAAAAATAAAAGCAGTGCTCTAACATTTTAAGTATCTCACCATTGAGATGGGGAGAAGGGAGAGCGGTGTTTGGGCAGAGGCACTTATTAGGAAGAAGGCCAAATATGAGGCCTCCAGTTGTTCAATAAGTGTCAAGTGAGCAATGTAGGCAAAGCACACTACCGAAGGTCAAAGGACATTCCTACAGGCAGTAGTGGATACACAAGACTGACTTGAATCTTTGTTTTACTATAAATCAAGGTATTTCTATTTTTAGAGGGAAAAAATCCTGTAGTTGTTTAACATGGAGAACAAATTCTAAAAATAAAATTCAAGAGTGTTATTCATTTTTGCTTTTATGTAAGATTTCATCTGGGTCATAGATGTAAATGAACCAAGATATTTAACAATACTAGCTAGCATTTATCAAACATTCTGAATCAGTTACTATGGTATACCATTTATGTATCAGCTTGTCTAATCCTTACAAATTCTACAAAGTAGAAGGATAATGATGATGATGATTATCTTTATTTTACAAAGGAGAAAGAGAGGCTTAGGAGTGAGATAGGCTTCCTTGTGAGGTTTATTACTACCCCATCACTGGACACTGACCTGGTATCTCTTTTTTGTCACCATTTTCCCCACTCCTTTGAGACTAATGTTTGGGTAGCTTCAATCCTCAGAATGCTCCTGCTGGGATGTATCTCAGCAGTGCCAGGGTTGGGGTGTCACACCATAATGACTGTCCCATGTCCAAGTACACCTGTGTCTCTCAAGCAGTCCTACCAGCCCCTGCTGCTGCACCTGCCTGCACTGCCTTCGGTGCTGGCCACTGCTCTGCCAGGGAACACTTGTGCATGTCAGGAAGCCGAGAGGTGAAAGGCCATGAGGGATTTGGGTCTGCTCAGGTAAGTGACTTCTGTGGGTCCTTGTTCACCATCAAAAGGGCTGGCAGCCCTTCATAGTTCAGTCACTTCCAGCTCTTCAACTTACTAGCTGTTCAACGTGGATTAGCTGTTTAACTCTAACCATATTTAATCTCTCTAACTACCTATACCATCAGGGGATGATAGCACCTACCTCTTAGAGTTGTGAAATTAAATGAGTAAATTCCAAACGCTTAGAATAATGCCTGATACATAGCAAATGCTCAACCAATGTTTGTTTATTATTGTCCTCAGAATTTCTCAGGTTCGTTGGGGACTTGGGGGGATAGAGTCAAACCACAACTTAGAAATACTTATATCTAAAAACAAGTTGCAGTATGGTTATATAACAAGATTGACAGCTTTTTACAAGGAAAGTACCACCATGTCACTGAACTGTAACTTGGGTCTCTTTATCAACTAGATAGTAGAACAAAGGAAGAACTGGTAGAATGGCAAGGAGAGAGACTAGCACCTTCAATTTCCATATGATTAAAGGTGTCACAAGGGCTGACCAAAGTCTGAGAACCATATGAGTCTTGGTTGGTTGGTTTATTTATTTATTTATTTATTTATTTATTTATTTATTTATTTATTTATTTATTTATTTATTGGTACTGGGGTTTCAACCCAGGAGCATTCTTCCTCCAAGCTATTTTATTTTCATAAAATAAAATCCCCAGCCCTATTTTATTTTTTATTTGGAAACAGAGTCTTGCTAAGTTCCTGAAGTTAGCCTTGAACTTTTCTGGACCTCCTGTCTCAGCCTCCCAAGTACCGGGATTACAGGTGTGTGCCACTGCACCCGGTGATCTGGGACCATTTTTTAAAATGTTAACTCTTGGATCCAACTGATTTAGAAGCACTAGAAAATCAATTTTTCTTTTCTTTTTAAAAGCAAGTACCCTAAATGGCCCTTAGGTGCTTGAAAGTTTAGTGGCCACTCACCCAAGGACTGAGAAAAAGTGGACTTGCAACTAGACAAAAGCAAGCGCAGGTACCGGGGCTTTAGAAAACCATCTCAATCCTAGGCCTCCATGACATCCATTGACCACAGAAATAATGAACCAACTTTGTAAAACACTCAAATTGAGTGAAGAATATTTCTCATCTTGGGATCCAACCTAGCCTGATACCAACTCAGTAAGACACTCAGCGACAAAGGGCACAGGGTTTAACAGCAGCAGAGTGGTAACAGCAAAGCCCTCTTTCCTCTCAAAACTTACTCCCTTAATAGCAAGAATCACCATAGACATCAGCAATGTCTTTCATGACACTAGAAGCCAAATGAAGCCCTGAAACAGGAGCTGTGGACACAAAAACAGAAAGAAGATTGGAAGATTGCTAAGTGACAGCAAAATGGTACAAACCAAAACCAAGGATTTACAGCAGTGGAAGAAAGGAATTAAATCAATTCACCTCCAGGACTCTAGAGAAAGGCAGAGAAATGAGTCTGAGTATTAAAACATGAAGCTGGAGAGGTTAGAAAAGATGAGAGAAGGGATGGTTATCAGCTGCCTAAAAATAACTTAGGTCCTTTGGGTTGGGTTCTATCCTGCATGGTCAGGAGAAATATATTTTCAGGAGGAACAACCTACCTTCCCATCTCCTTTTTCAGGAAACTATTAGAAAAGATAGTGAGCAAAACTGGGGATAAATGAAGGAAGTGGAAGACAGGGATTTGAGGAAACAGGAGATCACACAGGAAGGAGGGAAATCCCAGGATGATGGCAAAGGGAAGTCCCTGAACAACAGCTGTGACGCCAGAATAAAGAGTGCAGAACAGAAGGCTCTGGAAAGAATGTCT
The DNA here is from genome assembly GCA_004027655.1 of Graphiurus murinus. Taxonomy (NCBI): domain Eukaryota; kingdom Metazoa; phylum Chordata; class Mammalia; order Rodentia; family Gliridae; genus Graphiurus; species Graphiurus murinus. Next base: position 4,934 of record PVLC010043879.1, read on the forward strand.
CCAGAAAAAGATACTGGAGCTTACAGTTATCTGATGAGCTTGAAGACATGAGAAGCTATATGGCAAGACATGGTATCTAACCATAAGGAAGACATGGAATAGATCTTAAAAACCCCAAGCAAATAAAAATTTAGGCAATGATTAACTCTGGGGGCAGGGGTAAATAAAATAGGAAATGTAGAGTGTCCATCACTTTGCTTAGAAATGAACTGTTATCAAAGATAATGAAAATGCTGTATAAGAACTTAACCAAAATTATAATTATACTAAAGGACGATGAGAGCTAAAGTGGTCCTCTACCATAAGAAAAATTAAGTAGATTACCCCAAAATTATAAAGTAAGAAATATAAGTATATGAATATTATTTACAACAATAGTGGTAATACCCAAAGACACTCCTCAAACAATTGAAATCAGATGCCTGGGAGGAGTGGGACAGTGAAGTGATGATTTTGGAGAAAAATTGTCAGAGTTCAAATTCCAATGCTACTACTGACGAGCTCTGTGACTTTGGGACAGTTTCTGGTGCTCTGTGTAAAACCAGTACAATGAGGATGATGGGAATAGTCCTTTACTCTTCAGGTTGCTGGGAGTTAGTTCAATGGGATAATCCTTGTAAAACAGTTTGGAGTCTGGCACATAGGAAGCATTCAGTAAATCTTGCCCATTGTTATTTTACTTTAAAAAAATTATGTTCATGTATTACTTTGGTAAGAAAAAAATAATTTAAAAGAAAGCAAGTAAAAAAAAAAAAAACAAAACAGAGACTCCCAGCAAGAGAGCATTTGGGTAGGAGGCTTTCCACCCATGTCAATCCCGAGGCTGCGCCTTGGTTCACCATGCCAAAAGAAGAACACCAAAGAAGCTGTGTGGGGAAAGATCCCCAGAGAGAAGGCGGTAGCCCCGCCCGACGGAAAGGAAAAAAAGGTATCAAAGATGGCGCAGAGGGGAAGTGGCGAGGGTGGAGGCCTAAGAGTGCTTACCAGAGACCAGTATTGGACGAGGGATGTCTCCTCAGCGTGATCAAGACATTGATAGGTCCCTAGTAGTGTGATCAGCGCATAAAGAGGCATGACCAAGATGACATTTACCCTGATTGGCCCTGCAAGGAGACACTCCTCTCGCTCTGCTCTATATAACTCTTTGCCCCTTGTGTAATAAACGGATGAGTCCTCTGATGCTCAGTCCCTGCCGTGTGTTCATTTTGGTGCGACCCTCCTTTTCCACGGGGAACCCCCTTTTCGGGGTAGATGCTCCAGGGAGATCAGGGTAGGGGCCCCCTTCGTCGGGAGGACCCCGCAAAGCTGTGGTTCCTGTGAACTGAGGGAGGGGAAAGTGTGTGAGTATGTATGCATGTTTGTGTGTGGGGAGCATTTGAAAGAGAATAAAGCTTCCTGATTAATGTCATTTATTTTATTTTGAAACAGGATCTCGCTAGGTTGCTGAGGCTAACCTCAAACCTGTGATCCTCCCATCTCAGCCTCCCAAGTACTAGGATTACAGGTATGCACTACCACACCTGGCTATGTCATTATTAAAAAACAGATTTGTTGAGCTGTGATATAGCTTATTGGCAGAGTACTTGGTTAGTGTCTCTGAGGCCCTGAGTTCAATCCCCAGTACTCTCACACTACACACACACACACACACACACACACACACACACACACAATTGTTGCACTAATATTTTGTCATTGACTCTCCTCTTTTAAATCTCTGGGTAAAAATATTCCCCCTTCTATCCCTATGTCTTAGAGGATGGGAAGGACAGTCAGGGGTTGGGGGTTCTCCTGATGAATGGGGCCTGGGTTTAGCTCTCTTCTTTTCTTTGGGTAGGGTATGAATCTACAGGCCTGAAGATGGTGAGGCTTCCTGCAGCCTGTTCCTCCGAGACTTGTCTAGCCGAGGGAAATGACAAGTTCAGATCGGAGATGGGCTGAGCTCACTCAGGTTGCTTCCCTGACTGCTGCTAAATCAAAACAACTAATTGGTACCCTTTCCAGCTCACTTTAGGTGAAATTGGCTGAAAATCAACTGTAATCGCTGGTACCGCTGGAACCTGATTTTGTTTCTCCTAGAGAGGCTGTCTGCAGGGTTCCTATTAGGAGCAAATAGCGTCTGCTGACTCACTCTGCTCTGGAGCTCTTCCGGCCAGCACCCCACTAAAGGTTGCCCTCCCTGGGGCCCACTGAGCACCAGGGGTCTGGAGTACAACTTCTCTTACTCATACCCAGTGGAAAAAGCTCATGAATGTCCCTGAAATGCTACCCCCTTCCCAAAACCACACCCAGCTCTGACCACTGGAGTGCAGCTGCGCTCCTTACACCCTTCTGCCTGGATCTGGACCCTTTAGGTCTCCTCGCTCCCTCCCTCTCTATCCAAGCTGTTTACTTGGTCCAGCTCTCCACCCTCTGAGCTGGACCTAAATGGGTAAATTCTTTCTCATCTATTCACTATTTAATGTTTATATTAGGTCCAGTGACCTACCTTGTCCATGTCTTCAACTGTGACCGCCCAGAGGTCAAGATTTGCATTTCCCTACAGTTCTTTTGCAGTGATTGATACAGCAACTCTGTAGTCTGCCTGTTTGCATCTCTTCAAAATTTACATGGAAATGCAAGTCCCACTGTGGGTGGTATTAAGAGGTGGAGCCTTCAGGAGGTGATGAGGTCACGAGGGTCCACATTGTGCGTGGGATTAGCCTTATAAAAGAGGCTTGAGGGAGCCCATCTCCCTTCCGCCCTGTGAGGACTCAGAAGGTGCCATCTATGAGGTGCCTTCTGTGGTAGCAGAATCTGCTCACACAATCTGCTGCTACCCTGATCTTGGGTTTTCTAGCCTCCAGAACTGTGAGTGGTAAGTTTGTGCTGCTTATAAAGCACACTGTCTTGGGTGTGTGGGTTCAGCAGCCCAAATGAACTAAGACGAGCAAGTCAGCGCTTCCGTAACCGCTTTTGTAAGTGGGAAAGAAGAGAATCCTGAAGCTCAAATAGTGTTGGAAAAAGTAAGAGACAAATGGATTTGATAAGAGAACAAGAAGGTCAAGCACGGTGCAGAGTGAAGTGTGGAGAGCATCCCCTTACCAGGGAGTCTGAAGCCCTGAATTCTGGAGGACAAGTGAGGCCTGGCCACTCATTCCCCAGCCTTGGGCGAGTCACTCATGTTGAGGCCTTTTGGTTTCTGCATTTAAAAATGACAATAAAAGTTACAGAAAGATGAGATACGGTTGTCGAATGCTTCAAAGAGGCCCAAGAAATGAGGGGTTAGACCTTTGTTAATATCATTTTGATGTGAATGAGAGGGGAAAAGCTTAACTCCCAGGTCCTTTGAGGTGGGCTGGCATTTACAGGTTCGGCCTGGAAGCTGGAACTCACAGCCTGAAGGAAGGTTAGAATTGTGCTAAGTGGAGACTTCTACTTCCACCCTTGGAAAGGCAGGAACCCGGTTTGAGCATTGGTTCACAGCAGAGACACCAGCAAACGTACCACCTCTAGGGGCACAGGCAGAAGCCTCTGGTCACTACTGCATCTGTGCCCTAGTTCTGCTGCAACAAATTAAAACAACATGGATTGTTTTCTTGCATTCTGGAAGTCAGAAGTTCAAGATAGGTCTCACAGGCTGAAGTGAAGGTGTCAGTAGAGGTATGTTACTTCAGGAGACTGTGAGGGAAGTCTGTTTCCTTGTTTTCTCCAGCTCCCAGAGGCCCTGCATTCGCAGCTTTTGGACCCACCTCTTGTTACTCCCAGCTTCCGCTCTTGTTGTCATAGCTCCTCTCCAACTGTGACTCCCTGTCTCTTTCTCATAAGGACTCTAGTGATCACATTCCCTCTTTTAAGAACTTAAATCACACGCTGGGTATGGTGGTGTACCTCCTGTAATCCCAATACTTGGGAGGTTGAGATAGGAGGGTTGCAGGTTCAAGACCAGCCTCAGCAACTTAACCAGACTTTGTTCCAAAATTAAAAGTGGTTAGGGTATAGCTCAGAATTAGAATGCCTCCAGATTCAATTCTCAGAGGTAGAATGCCCATGGGATCAGTCCCCTGTACCAAAACAACAACAACAACAAAAACTTTAATCACATCTGTAAAATTCCTTTTAGGAAGGAAAGCAACATGTTCAGAAGTGCTAGAGGTTATGATGAGGATGTCTTTGGGCCTGTTATGCTCTTTGTAAAAGGCTATTTGGTTGCTATTGTTTTCAGTGGAAAAGCCATGATTCACATACAAATATAAACAATACAAAGATTTAACTCATTAATTAAAGAAGTGGTAAAATGGTACAACTATTTCAAAGGATAAAAAACATGGGGGCCAATAACTGAGTACCCAGGCCATTACAAGCAGGACGATAATTGACTACATCTTCATATAATTTGCATTTATATGAACAAAGTAGTTGACATTACTATCATCAGTAGACTACAATTTAGCATTCTATGCTGGATGCCCAGTAATCTTTCTGTGCCCATTTCAGTCTTTTACAATGTTTCCTGACACCTCCTACAATTGGAAAATTCCCTTTGATCCTCAAAGAAACAGCCTCCCTACTTCATAGCTCTTTCACCTTCACAAGTTTCTCTACCTTTCTTAAACAGTGCCAGTGATATCTTCCTACCCTTACAGGAAACAGCTTAAAATGCACATATTCTGAGGTGGGTGTAAAACACACAGGAATCAAAGCATTGTAAATAGAATGCAATAACATTGGAAGTGTAGGCTGCAGTTTTCACCCCAGTGAGAACCATCTGGGAAGTATTCTTAAAAAATACTGAGGCTAAGCCGGGCATGGTGGCACACGCTTGTAATCCCAGCATTCCGGAGGCTGAGACCGGAGGATCTGGGTTCAAGGCCAGCCTCAGCTACCTAGTGAGGCACTCCGAAACTTAGTGAGACTCGCTCAAAATAAAGAATAAAAAAAAATAGGGCTGGGGGTGTAGCTCGGAGGTAGAATGCTCCTGAGTTCAATCCCCAGTACCGCAAAAAAAAAAAAAAAAAAACTGAGGCTGAGTTGCAACCCTTGACTGAGTCTACATATCTCCCTAGGTGAGTCTCATGGGAACGCGTAGGTGAGTCCCTGGCATGGAACCTTTTGACTCAAAGGATGGTCTCAAGACTAGAGCATAAGCAAAACCTGGGGCTGGCAGATCTTAGGCCCCATCTAGACATTATGAATCAAATCAAAGATTCAAGAGACCTTAGGTGTTTTATATATATGCTAACATTTGAGGAGTACTGGTCCTTTCAGGTGGTCTTTTAAACTTTGGCCAAACACCAGAGTCACCTGGATGGCTTATACCATAGATTGTTGGATCCTTCCCCAGTGGTTCTGCTTTGATAGGTCTCAGGAGAGTCCAGGATTTCTTACAAAGTCCTGGGAGAACCACTGTGTAGAACATTAGGGACCAGAAAGGGATTCTGAGGGAGGGAGCATCAGGTTTTTCAAAGCAAATCATGCTGTCCTGCTGCCTTATCCATGCCACTGAGCCAGTTGGTCCCCCAAGCAAACAATTGGACAATTGGATGCACATACTCTAAACATTAGAGCCACCCTAAAAATACACTTTAGCTGGATAGGGAGATTGTCTTGAGAGAATCTTGGATAGAATCCGTTTGCCTCCCCCTCTATGGTTCCTGAAGATCCCTCAGTCTTGAAAGGATTTCTTGGGAGTAGAAAGCCAAAGCCTTACTTTTCTTGATGATGGAGAGAGTGGTTGAATAAAAGCCACTTACACTTAGCCTTTTAAAACATTTTATTTCCTGTTCTTCCTCCTTCCCCTCTCCCTTCTTTCACTTCTTCACTCAGGGAATCCTAGATGAATCACAAGTGGCTTGTTCTTAGCTATCATCTGTTATCCTAGGCAATTTCTTTTCCTTCCTTCCTTCCTTCCTTCCTTCCTTCCTTCCTTCTTCCTTTCTTTCTTTCCTGCACATGTGCACACGTGTGTATATGTATGTATGTGTGTGTGTGTGTGTGTGTGTGTGTGTGTGTGCACGTGCACGTGCACGTGTCTTGCTGGGGAGTGAACCCAAGGGCATTCCTAGGCAATTTCTTTTTTTCTTCCTGTGGTACTAGAGAATAAACCCAGGGGCATTCTACCTCCAAGCTACACCCCTAGCCCTATTTTATATTTTATTTGGAAACAGGGTCTCGCCAAGTTGCTGAGAGATGCTGAGGCTGGCTTTGAACCTATGATCTTCCTGTCTCAGCCTCCCAAGTACTGGGATTACAAGTGTGCACCACCATGCCTGATGATGACAATTTTTTTAACACTTCACTGATCCACACTCCCTCCCTGAGACAAAGAAAGATAGGGCTGCTTTGTTATCTTCATTTTATGGAGGTGGCATCTGAAGCCAACTTATCTGGCCAAAATTACTTACCTTGATGCTAAAACCTGGTCACTGCCCACAAATGCCCCTGGGGCTTTTCAACAAAGCACCATTCATTCAGCTTGCTTGCTTCAACTGTCCGGAGAGAAAGTGCTACTGAGGCCGGGGGAGAAGTAGCCAAGCCTAGAACTCTAGACAGGGAAGAATGGAAGGTACCTACACGCTGCCTTCCAGGCCAGGGCTCCGCTACACCTGAAGGGGGCCCAGCAGCCCTGCAAAGAGAGTGTGGCTGATGCTGAGGCCCAGAGAAAGTGAGTGGGGAAAATCCCAGGGCCTGGGGGGGCCTAAGGACTTGCAGGCATGCTCCAGCCCTGTGCCTGTGGGGTGATAAGTGGGAGGTCAAAGATTTCACTGATCACTGCAGTCTATTTTCTTCATTCCCTTGTTCCTCAAAGAGCCGACTTAGGGTTGCCTTCTCAGCATGGTTGGGAGGCTAAAGGCTTTTTCCCCCCAACTGAACAGTAGAGTTAAGTATAGCACACTGGCCTGGTTCCCATCATGTTTGCTTTGTCCACCTTCCTTCTCCTTCCTGCTGACCGTTTACTCCCTCCAAGAATGGCCTTTTTTTCCTCCTCTGGGCCTGACCCAGCCATCTCCCAGTATCACGTGGCCAGTACATACAGTTTTCGATAGTGCCCCACTGTCGAGTGAAGGAGCCTGAATGAATCTTCCTTCGTGGTGACTCTGCATGGCACTTACTTTCCATGTGACTGGTTTTTGTTTTGTTTTGTTTTTTAATCAATGACTAACATTCACTGGGAGTTTGCTGTGTGTCAGGCACTGTGCCAAGCTCTTTACATAAAGCTTTCCCCCTTGTTTTATCCTTCTAACATTACATAGCATGTAATATTATTGTCGCATTTTATAGATGAAGAAACTGAGTCACAGAGAGGTTAAGTGAGAGTTTGTAGTACAACATATTGTGTTCCTGAATACTGTCACTGATTCCCATTAAGAAGAGCTCAATGATAGGTTA
>PVLC010043880.1:0-12379 GCA_004027655.1 Graphiurus murinus
GGTGGTACCTGTCTGTAATCCAAGTACTTGGGAGGCTGAGACAAGAGGATCACAGGTTTGAGGATAGCCTCACCAAGTAGTGAGACTCTCATCAACCTAGTGAGACCCTGTTTCAAATTAAAAATAAAGAATAGAGCTGGGGTTGTAGCTTGGAGAAAGAATGTCCCTGGGTTCAATCTCCAGTACCGAAAAAAAAAAAAAAGTCAGAGTTCTGTTTTCCAGCAGCTGAGAATTGTAGAGAGGGAATTGACTGCATAGGGGCACAAGAGAACTTTGGAGGAGTGATGAAAATGTTTTATGTCACGGTGATTATGTGATTATATACATATGTCAAAAGCTGCAAGCTATACACTAATAAAAGAAATGAAATTATATGTAAATTATGTCTCAATAAATTCTGAAATTTAAAAATGTGTTTTTTCACAAGGTATGGTGGTGCATACTTGTTATTCTAGTACCTGGGAGGCTGACACAGGAGGATCAAAGGCTCAAGGCCAGCCTCAGAAACTTAGCAAGGCCCTCAGCAACATAGCAAGACCCTGTTTCAAAGTAAAAAATAAAAAGGACTGGGGTGTAACTCAGAGGTAGAATGCCACTGGGTTCGATCCTTCGATCCCCTGTACCAAAAATAGGTAGGTAGATAGATAGACTGACAGATAGATGATAGATATGTGTTTTTCCCCTACTGATTTCTAGAACTTGAACCAAAGAAAGCTGTAGCTTGTTCCCCATTGGTCACTTTTGCAAGAGCACTCAGCCCAAAGTCTTTAGATAGCACAAGAGGCTTAAGTACTGGTTTCATTTTCACAAGTACCATTCAGTGTAACTCTCAGAGCAACTCATATCAGTCTTGCTTTGCTAATAAGATTGTAAACTCTGAATGCAAGGTCTAAGGTCTCTGCCCTGGTTTGCCCAGGCCTAAAGGAAGTTGGAATTCCTGGAACGTGAGACTTTCAGTACTAAAACTGAGGAAGTCCTGAGCAAACTGGGATGAGTTGGTCCAGGAGTCTGTGGGCAGCAAGCAGAGTCAGCTTAAAAGTGGCCGTGTGGCTGCAACCTGCAAAGCTTTAGTGGAAGGGCTGCCTGAGCACTTAGGAGCCCATGTCGTGTCACAATTTTCCCCAGATGCTGGACCTGGAGCTGTAGGATTTTATGTTTGCCATACTGGGCTCTGGTCTTGATTTGGTCCAATACTTCCTTTCGATTCTCCTATTCCTCCCTTCTGGAATAAGAAGCTTTACCCTGTGCATTATGTCTTGGAAGTATATAACTTCTTTTTGATTGTTACAGGGGCTCACAGCTGAGTTTGTTTTGAGTCTCTGGGGAGACTTTGGACTTGAACTTTTGAGCAATGCTGGAATAACTATTTGGCAACTCTTGGTGATGGACTGAAAGCATTTTGCATTGTAAGATGAGCCGGAGCCTTTGGGGGCCGGGAACGAAATGCTATAGTATAGTTTAGATCTTAAATGTCTCCACAGGCCATGTGTTAAAAGGCTTAATCCCCAGATTGACATGAATGGGAGGTGGTGGGACCTTTAAGATGTGGTGTCTAAGCTGGGCACCATGGTGCATGCTTGTAATCCCAGTACTTAGGAAGCTGAGACAAGAGGATCACAAGTTTAAGGACAACCTCAGCAACTTTGCAAGACCCTGTTTCAAAATAAAAAGGGCTTGGGGTGTATCTCAGAAGTAGAATGCTTCTGGGTTCAATCCCCAGTATGCCCCCCCACCAAAAAAAAGTGGTCCCAGGAGAAGGCCTTAGGTCATTGGGGTATACCCTCAAGTGGATTGTGGGAGCCCAGTTTCTTCCTCCTCCTCTTTCTTTGCTCTGCCTTGCACATCCCACCATGATGCACTGCCTCTCCACAGGTCCAAAAGCAATGGAGCCACCTGCACAGGAACTGAAACCTCCAACACTGTCAGCCAAGGTAAACCTTTTCTCCTTGTGAGTTTATTATCTCAGGCATTTGTTATAGAATCAGAAATCTGACTAACACTTAGTCACCTTTGGATTGTTTTGGATTCCTTTCTAAGTCCTTCTATAGTTAGTGGCAGAGGGATGGGCACAAATTTGTTGACCAGTAAGTTGTTGAAGAGAGGAACCAGGGTTCTGGTGCCAGACAAGCTGTGTAAGTAGCCTGAATGTCACCTGAAGTAGCCTGAAGAGTCAGGATCAGCTCCGGCAAACCCCCAAATCCTGCATATGGCTGAAGAATCACTCCTGCAGGGCTCATCTCTGGGGCATGCAAAATCTCTTAGACATTTCCTCTGTTGGCAGATAAGCTGACATCTTTGAGGTTCTGTTTCTTCACCTGTTAAAATGGAGATCACAGTATTAACCTTTTGGATGAAGGGGACAGAAGCTAATGTTGTTGAGAGTTAAATCTGCCTGCATCTTATTTAGTCTTCATGGAAACCTGAAAGAAAGACATTTTTAACCCTGAGGTTCAGATGTGGTGACAGAGGATTGATGAAGGTAGGTAGCTTGTTGAAAGTCTCAGAGTTGATACAGGGCCAGTTGGGATTTGAACCCAAGTCCTTCTCATTCCACACTCAAGAGCTCAGGAACTTTCGAAAACACTGGGCTAACTAACATAGAAAAGTGGGTAGAATAAACCCAACCATTAGTTTATTTTGTCCTGTTTTCCTAGTTCCCTTTTCCCCAAAATGGACAGAAAATTTTCTTCTCACAGGTGAACCTATTAGCGAATGCATCTAGTTCATTGTGTTTAAGTTTTCATGAGAAAGAACCTGGAAAAGAGAAACTTTGCCTGTGTCAAGAAAGGGGATAAACGGTGCACAGAGATGACTACTGGGCTGGGGGTGGACATGGAGGCAAGAGAGGGGCTGCTTTCTGTCTGAATGGCTGTTTTTCCTGTTTGGGCCATGACCTTCCTGGGCATTCCCTCCTATCTGGTCTCCTCTGTCATCGGCAGCCCTGCACTTATAGGATGCCTGGCCAGGGATTGCCCTGTGGCTGTGGTGGGTGACAGAGTAGACTCAGCTTCCCCTGGCCAGGCAGGCCCTGGTCCTCTCTCTCACCGAGGCCCCGAGCCCTGTGAAGTGGTGCATGCCTGGCAAAGCCACCAGTGCAGGTCCCTGGAGGTCAGCATGTGAGAAGGTAGGAAAGAATTCTAAATGCCTGAGTGCTTAGGGGTGGAACATTCTTCCTTGCTACCTGTGATTTCCCTTCCCCCTGCCTCAGCAAAGCTAAATAACTGGGTGAATCTCGGCAGCAAAGTTAAAGTTAATTTCGTTTCCTTCTGCAATGAAAGTCCAGCTGAGTTGGGAAGGGAGGGGCCCTCGAAAGGCATTTCCACCTTGGCTTGATTCGTTAGGTTAGTGGAAATGGACTTGTTGTTCTTACTGGTAGGTTATTAAAACCCTCAAGGAATGTGCAGAAGGCAAATTTAGTTTGAGGAGCCCAGTAGACCAAGGGGACTCTGAATAATAGAGCAGTTGTTTGGATGGCTGCAGCGTCGGTGGGAGGGAGCTTTTGATTGAAAACTGCACAGGTGTAATCCCAGCATTTGGGAAGCTGAGACCAGAGGATCCGGGTTCGAGGCTAGCCTCAGCTACCTAATGAGGCACTCCGCAACTTAGTGAGACCCTGTTTCAAAATAAAGAATAAAAAATAGGGCTGGGGGTGTAGCTCGGAGGTAGAATGCCCCTGAGTTCAATCCCCAGTACCAAAAAAAAAAAAAAAAAAAAAAAAAACCTGCACAGGTTGCTCCTTACAGCTCCTGGTGACTCTATCCAAAGGTGGTCTGCAGCCACCCTCGACTCAGCACCAATCCCCCGGTGCTCAAGCGCTGCCTTCTCTACTGTCTGGGGGACTGAGAAGCTCAGTAGCTCAGTTGGCCTCTTGTCTCTTGGACTTGATCTCCACTGAAATCTCTTGGAGTGAGGAGAACAGAGGGAAAAGGAGTGTTGAGACTATGTGGTGAGGAGTGAGAGTGCACAGTGGCTGCTCCCAGGCTCCCGACTGAGCAGAGGCCTCAGCAGGGCGGGGAAGGCTGGGAAGGTGGAGGGGTGCTGCACCTGTCTCCATAAGGGCTGGATTGAACAGCTGACTCAGAAGCACAGGGCTGATTACCCATAATTACAGCCCATGTGGTACTGAGTTTTGTCAAAAGGCAGAGCCCTCCTCGATCCGAGAGCCCCTCTCTATTGCCCCAAGTAGGACCGGCCTGTCGAGAAAACAAATTCTCAGACCACCCTACAACCCCACAAAGCCCTGTCTAGAAGAGACCTCTCCCTGCTCCTCTCCCCTGGAGCCCAGGGGAACTTTTCCAAACACAACCTTGAGCATGTCAGCCCTCCCCCAGATCTTTAGCAAGACCCACAGGGCCTGTTGGTCCGGCTCCTGCCGCCTCTCAGCCTCATCTCACACCTGTGACCTCCACGCCTAGTTGCTGACTGAGTGCAACAGATGGTATCGGATGTCTGCCGTGCGCTGGTCATTGCTCTGGAGCTGAGGGTACACTGTGGACCAAACACAATCCCTGCCTTCATGGTGCTTGCATACTACTAGGGGAGATGGGCAAAATTTATACTAGGAGAGAAATAAAATGGAGAGGGGGAGGAGGTTCACTATAAGGGTGAATAAGAAAGCCTCACTGACAAGGAGCCATTTGAGCAAAGATCTGGGAGAAGAGAAAAGGCAGACTGGACATCTGCAGGCAGAGAATCCTGCAAAGGGGGAGAAGGGGCTGCGCAGGTCCCTGCCATCCGTGACCAGGAATAACAAGGAGGCCCATGTGGCCAAAACAGAGTGGAGATAGAGAAGGAGGAACGCCAGGGTTCTAAAGTTCAACTTTAACTTCTATTCCAAGTGAGATGGAAGGTTTTGAACTGGTAGTGACATAACCCTACATGCTTTAAAAGCATCCTCCCACCACCTCGCTGACAACAGAAAGCAGGTTGGCAAAGGCAGGATCAGGAGAGCGGCAGTGGCTCTGGCAGTGATCCAGGAGGGGCTGGTAGAACTCAGGGCAATCCCAGTGGTGGTGGTGGTGAGAAGTGGGCAGATCTGCAGACTCACGTGGTGGAGTTGACTTTCCTAACAGATCAGAGATGTGGGCACAGGAGAAACTGTGGCATCAGAGATGACTCCAAACTTTTGGGGCCACACAACTGGAAAGAAGAATTTGCTACTTATAGAAATGGGAAGATTAGCCAGCGGGCACCACTTGTGGTGCATGCCTGTAATCCCAGTACTTGGGAGGCAAAGACAGGAAGCTCTTAGGTTTGAGGCCAGCCTCAGCAGCTTAGTAAGACCCTGTTTTAAAATAATAAAAAAAATAGGGCTGGGGGTGTAGCTCAGAGATAGAATGCCCCTGGGTTCAATCCCCAGTATGTAAAAAAGAAAGAAAGGAAGGGAGGGGGGGAGGGAGGTAGGAAAAGATTACAAGAGAAGCAGGTTTGGGGGAGAAGACAAAGACTTTGATGCTTGATATGCTTAATTTGAGGTGGTTATTAAACAGTCCAGAGGAGAAGTTAGGTAACCCTTTGGGTGTTAGAGTCTGAAATTCAGGGGAATTATCTGGAAATACACATTTAGGAGTTGTCATCTAGAAGAAGTATTGAAAGCCATGAGCCTGGTTGAAAATTAGCCTTATTTCATGTATGTATGTATGTATGTATGTATGTATGTATGTATGTATTAAATGGTACTGGGGATTAAACCAAAGGCAACTACCACTGAGCTACATCTCCATCTCCTTTCAGTTTGAGACAGGATCTCACGAAGGTATCCAGTCCGGTCTTGAACTTGCAGTCCTCCTAGCTCAACCTGGATTTACAGGTGTGCACCATCACACCCAACTGAAAATTGGTCTTATCTTAGATTTGTGACTGCCAACCTCAACGGGCTCTTAGGAAGACAGAGAAGAGAATTTGAAGGATGGAGCACTGGGCAAATTTGATTCATTTGGGGATCAGGGAAGATGAAGGGGGGCCAGCAAAGGAAACCAAGAAGGAGCAGCCAGTGGTAGGAGGTAAACCAGGAGAGAGTAGAGTCCTGGAAGCCAGGGGAGGAACAAGGGATCAACTGATTGAAATCCTGAGGTGAGATGGGAATTGGGAATTGATTATGTGAGAGTAATTGGTGGCCCTAAAGAAGGCATGTTCTGTGGAGATAAAAGGGGAAAAGCCTCATGGGAAAACCCTGGAATTATAGGGTGATGGGAACAATTCATTAGAGGGTGAAGATTTGGTGATAAAGAGAGGACAACTGCTAGAGTAAGATCCTTGAGTAGATAAGAAAGGATGTGTTCTAGTTCCTCAATGGAAGGTTTGACCTTAATTGGCCATGAATTTAAAGTAAGGCCAGTCAGCATGGTTGGTACTTTCTAGACACACTGAGCTATTGTGGTGCAGCTAGAAAGCTAGATTTAACCAAAGCTGGTGTTTTTCCAAAAAAGTAGAGTGAAGCAAGAAAAGGGTGTTAAGAGTGGATGAAGTGATGAGACAATGTTGAGGTAATCTAAATTGGGTGAGAAGGGAATCGGGGAGGTGGAGGGAAAGTGGAAGGTGGGTAAATCTTGGGAGACTGAAGAATTATTGCTGTGGCTGTCCCAGAGTGAGTGAAGCAGGAAGGCAGGGGATAATGGCCAAAGTGGGAGACATGAAATTGAGATTATGGAGATATTGGTAATAACATGTCCAGGGTATGACCATGGGAGTGAGTGGCAGAGGTGAGGTGGAGGACAAGTCCACTGAAAGCAAGGTGGTCAAGGAATGGGGAGATCAGGGCTGCTGCATGTGCTAGATTGCCCATTAATACCAGTCCCCCTCCCTTCTGTACTCTCTCTTATACTGTGGGGGGTAGAAGCCTGAGAACGATGCTTCCCAGAATCCCTTGCCAGTAAGCTCCCATAATTAAGAGACACTTCTGAGAAATTTGGAAGTAGAAGAGAAGCAGAAATAATATTATGATATTTTTTTGCAGTATTGGGGATTGAACTCAGGGGCATTCTACCTCCGAGCTATACCCCCAGCCCTATTTTTTATTCTTTATTTTGAAACTAGGTCTCACTAAGTTGCAGGGTGCCTCACTAGGTAGCTGAGGCTGGCGGCGAACCTGGATCCTCCGGTCTCAGCCTCCCAAATGCTGGGATTACAAGCGTGCGCCACCACGCCCAGCTAGTATTATGATTTCTTTGGCAGGGAACACATGAGAGTTTTGGCTTCACAGATCACTTGTCTTCACGGTAGAGTCTGGGAAGTTTCTTGTGCTTTTTGCAATGTCCTAACTCTCTAAAAGCTGGTGGTGGCAAATTTGAAATCTAGTCATGGCTTTGCTGACTTTTTGTCCTTTCAATTAAAAAAGAAAAATTTAAGTACCTGTATTGAATACCTTTGTGCCTGAAATACCTAGAGGAACTTCCTTCTTTCTTTGATTTTGGGTTGTTTTTGTTTTTGTTTTTTGCTGTGCTAGGGGGCAAACTTAGGACCTTGTGCATGCTAGGCAAGCACTCTATCACTGAGCCACATACTCAAACTTCTTTGATGTTTCCAATACACCAGATTCCTCACAGATTCCAGAGGGCTTTTGAAATACTCTGCCCTGTTTGAAATGCTCTGCCCCAATGCCTGGCTTACCTAACTATCCATTCCTGAGCTTAGTTGATTCTTCCTAAGGGATGTTATTTCAAGTATCTGTTGCTGCAGAACAAATTACCCCAAATTGTGAAATAACCATTTTTTATAGCCATACAACCATTTTGTTATGTTCAGGAGTTTGAGACAGAACCGTGGGGATGGCTAGTCTTTGGTCCACAAAGTCTATGGAGATGAATGACTGGGGATGTCAGCATGGAGGTGAGTAGCTGGGGATGACTTGGGTGGCTGAGTACTAGAATCATCTGGAGTCATCTTAACTCTCCTGTTTGGTGCCTGCACTGGGATGGCCAAAGCTGGGCTCAGCTGCAGTGTTGGTTGGTGAGCAGACGCAGAGCCTCCCAGAATGGCTTGGGCTTCCTCACAGCATGGCTGCCCCAGAGCAAGTGGACTGCTTCCATAGTATCTAGGGCTACACAAGTAAATGTTCCAGAAGCATGTGGTCTTTACTAATCTCACCTTTGAAGTCACATATCAATTCTTCTAGTGGACTCTGTTGGCTGAAGTAGTCACAAGCCTACCCAGATTCAAGGGGAAGGACAGACTTGACTTCTTAATGCAAGGAAGGTGAAAAGCTTGACTCCAGCCTCTATGTTAGACTCCTTCATTTTATATTTTCATTTATTTCAGCTCAGAGGTCAAATGCAGGGACATTCTACCTCTGAGCTACACCCCTAGACCTATTTTACTTTTTATCTTGCAACAGGGTGTCATTAAGTTGCTAAGGCTGGCCTCGAACCTGCGATTCTCCTGTCTCAGCCTCCCAAGCATTGGGATTATAGGCATGTGCCATCATGCCCAGCTTATTTCAATATTCTTATGGTCTATATACTCACCATGGTGGAAACCTGAGTCAGGGCTTATAAACTCAAATACATAGCTTCTACAGCCAGGCAGAGGAGTGAAGCTGGCCAGGGGTTAGAGGCAATAAGGAATAGTGAGCCAAGGACTGTTCACTTTTTGAAGTAAGCAGCCACCTTTTGGCACAGGCTAATTATTGTTTCAAGGGAAAGAAGGCCCACCATTGCCAAACCTTCAATTTTTCAAGGGCCAGAACTCAGAGTGTTTATGTAAAGCTTTCCAATTTTAAAAAGGATATATAGGACACCATCGCATCTTCAGTGCCTGGCACATAGGAGGCTCAATTAATAGTTTTGGAAAAAATTGAAAGGTATCCCTGAGGTCTTTCCCCACTCCCACCTCCTATGCCCCCATTCTCAGTTTCTGCTGACAGAGAAAAGCAAAAAATACATCAGAATGTGGGCATGGTCAGAGGGCCATGGGAGATGATGGGTAAGGCAAAGAAACCAGACTCTTCACAGGGCCCCACGTTTAACATGATCTGCACAGCAGCTCAGAGGGCAGGTCACCCTGTCTCTTCTGAGCTTCACTGTTCTTCTAAATGCTTAAAATTATCTGAAATATATAATTTACTGTCTGACCTTCCCACACACCAGGTTAAGTCTCATTTTGTTCTCTGTGTGTCCAGGGCCTAGGAAAGTCCCTAACATAGAAGATGCCCCATGGATTATTATGGAAGAGTGTCAAAAGGGTGCTGTGGATGAGGCTCAGGAGCTAAGCACCCTGTGCTGGGTTACAAGTAAGTGAGGAAGCTGGGAACACATGCGCGCACACACACACACACACAATTTGGTGCAAAAATAAAACTACAGTTGTCATCATGAGCTAGAAGACACTGCTTGACACAGTCTAGGGCTATGTTTTTTAAAATGCTATGTGTTTAAAAATGATTTGTCAAAATCAATTTCCCTAAAAAATATTATAGGAAAGTAGGAGATTAAAGGATTTGGGTAATCCTTAGGGGACATAACAAGCTTCAGGATTCTAGTCTATTTCATGCAAAACTGTGCATACTTAAATGTGGGGTTTAAATGTGGATCTGGGGCCTGGGGAGAGGGAGGAGCAGAGTTGTGGAAGCCAGGCTTGCGTGAGGAAGGGAGCTGAACCTTCCTGACTCTGCCTGGAGAGGTACAGGCGGCAGAGAACTCTTCCGTTGTTCCTTTTTGTTTGTTTGTTTATTTTAAAGACATTTGCAAGCTGGGCGTGGTGCCACACAAGCCTGTAATCCCTGTACTTAGGAGGCTGAGACAAGAGGACTGCAGTCTCCAGTGCCAACCTTCTCAGGGTGGAGCTCACTTAGCTCAGCTAGCTGCAAGTCACAAGTTTTATGGCCTATAGGGTAACCATAGGCAGCACCACAGCCCCTCTGGAGACTTTACTATGTAGCCACTCACAGGAGACTAGCCATTCTCCCCGCTACACACAAGTCCTAGTGATGCTGGGGACCCAGAGGTAGCAGCCTATCACGACACCCATTGCCAGCAGCATGCTGATGAATGGTCTCAGGGGAGAAGCCAAGACCCACACACAGAACTGTGTATCCTTTAGGATTTTTCCCATGGCTCTGGGATTTGCATCCAGAGTTGCCTGACTCCCAAACCTTCCTGCTCTCTAGGGGTTTTGCAGATGAATCTCGAGTCTCTATCAGTTGATAGTTCTCCCTAATTAATGTCACTCATAAGATAGAGTAGTTTCTGGGGTTCCTCTCTGAGTCACACACTGTCTCCTCTATCTGCTTGCCATCAGAGGCAGAAGTTCAGCATTAGTTCTGAGCTGCAGCCCTTTACCTTGATGCTAGCTGTCCATCCTGAGGACTGCCCTCACCTTCCTACTGCCATGAGTGGCACACATGGCTGCCCAGCTCATGGTGGACACCCATGCACCCCAGGATGCTGGGGCAGTGCTGGGTTCTCTGCGAACACAATCTCTAACCTCACAATGACCCAAAGGCAGCCGCATTTCCTGCCTCTCCAAGGAGGAAATGAAACTCTGGGAGCTTAGAAGAGTCTTCACTCACAAAGCTTGCTAGTAAGAAGCTAGGATTGGAGGACTCCATCTGCCCCTACAGCAGTTCTGGTGTGAAACACAGGCAAGGTGAGTGTGTAGGGCAGGGTTTATCTGAGTTGCCTGTATCCTGGGGCTGAGGGTGGTTGGATCAAAGCAAGCATCCTTTGATCCTTTGATGTGTGTGTGTGTGTGTGTGTGTGTGTGTGTGTGTGTGTGTGTGTGTGTGTGTGTGTAGGCAGCTTCCCTGCAGGGAGGTGTTTGGAGAGGCCCGGGGAGGAATGAATGGGAGGAAACAGGTCCAGGCAGTGGTGGGTGGTTGGGCCATGCTGCGGGCTCCCTGACATGGACAGGTTGGGTGACAAGCTCAGCTGGGTCCCTGCAGGTTTGGGACAGATGAGTGATAAGGGAGGAGCCACTGTACGCAGAAGTCACCTCTGGGCCTGTCAGAGCTCAGCCTGACTTGAGCCATGCTGGTATGTTTGTTGCTGGAGATCGAAACCAGGGAAATTCTACCTCTGAGCTACACCCCTGGACTTTTTAAAAAAAAAAAAAACAGGGTCTCACTATGTTGCTGAGAGCCTTGCTAAGTTGCTGAGGCTGTCTTTGAACCTGTGATCCACTTGTCTCAGCCTCCCAAGTACTGGGATTACAGGTGTGTGTTTACATGCCTGGCTTTTTTTTTTTAAACTGTCCCAGAAAAAGAAAGTATATATTATAAGACAGGCTCTTGTCCTTGGGCAGCATAGCAGTAGTGGGGGAGGACCCATGGGGAACAGGGGCTGCGACCCAGGTGAGGCCAGTGCAGGCGAAGCCGTCCCCAGGGCCAGGGGACTCCACAGAGGGGCCTCTGGGTGGCCTGAGGGATGTGCAGATTTGGGTGGGAACACATAGGGCAGGGTGCTGCAGGACCCAGAGGTGAGGGTAAACTGCCTTGAGGGTGGAATGGGGGCCTTTTTGAGGGCACTAGCATGTACTGGTGTGTGTGTTTGGGGAGGGCCAGCAGGAAAGAGGTCACCTGGATCCCATTACACGGTGACCATATTTCTTTCTTTCTTTTTTTATTTTATTTATTTATTTATTTATTTATTTATTTATTTATTTATTGCGGTACTGGGGATTGAACTCAGGGGCATTCTACCTCTGAGTTACACCCCCAATCCTATTTTTTATTCTTTATTTTGAAACCGAGTCTCACTAAGTTGCGGAGTGCCTCACTAAGCAGCTGAGGCTGGCCGTGAACCGGGATCCTCCAGTCTCAGCCTCCCAAATGCTGGGATTACAAGTGTGTGCCACCATGCCCGGCTACCATGACCATATTTCTAAACTAACAACCAGGGAATCAAAGTCTGGGTTGGGTGGCCGTCCCAGGCCCCAAGTTCCCATGCCTTCACCATCAGGGCTCTATTGTTCTGGGGTACAATCATCCTGAACCTCGTGCTCCAGGAGTGAGGCAGGGATGAGGTCCTGCTTGCTGTTAGAGCCTGGGTCAGTGCTCAGTTTGGGGGAGGCACACTGGTACACATGGACGGTTCCCTAAGGCCAGGGGCAGTGTCATGCCCAGCTCCCGCAGGCACTGGGTAAACAGAATGGAATGAACACTGGAGCCAGGGGAGGGGGTTGTAGGGCCTCCCCTGTGTCTTTGGGGCAGGGCCCCAATCTTGTGAAGGCCCAGGTGGGAGTCTTGCCACCAGGTGGCCGAGAGACCCCACTGCCTATCACTGCTCCAAAGATATAACCCAGGCCTGGTAGGGCCAGGACTCCCTGCAGAGATCCAGAAGGAGCCCACTCTCCCCGCCCCTCTCCATGCCCAGACAGGCCACTCTCAGGTGGCAGTTTCTTCATTGCTATTGCTTCTGGTGGCCTTGGGACCCGATTTGGGACCGAC
>PVLC010043881.1:0-12376 GCA_004027655.1 Graphiurus murinus
TCCACAACTTAGTGAGACCCGGTTTCAAAATAAAGAATAAAAAATAGGGCTGGGGCTATAGCTCAGAGGTAGAATGCCCCCAGGTTCCATCCCCAGTACCGCAAAAAAAAAAAAAAAAAAAAAAAAAAAGTCACGTGAAATCGTGCATAGGAAAACATGATTGCTTCCTAAACTAGCAAATAAATTTGAGCAAATTTGTGTTCTCAGAACAACTGGTAGAACAAAATTGATTGTGTATTTTTCACCATAAATTATAAATTTGTTACCTTTTTTCCCAGTGCCAGGGATGAAACCTTATGCATGCTAGGCAAGTACTCTATCACTGAGCTACATTCCTAGGCCTTGGCTTTGTTTTGTTTTATGAATTGGTAAGTGCTGTTAGCTTTGCACCTCTGTGACTAACATACCTGACAAGAACACCTTAGAGGGGAAGGGCTTAGTTTGGCCCGTGGCTGCAGAGGTCTCAGTCAGTGGTTGGCGGGCTCCACAGTTCTGAGGTGAGACAGAGCCTCTTGTCAGAGGGGTGTGGCAGCTGCTCAACTCAGGGAAGCCAGGGAGCAGGGAGAGAAAGGAAAGGGTGATCTGCTTCCTCCTCTTCCTAGGTCCCACCTGCCAGTAGTTCATTCAGCTATTAATCCATTTGATGAGTGAATCCACGGCTGCGGTCAGAGCCCTCAGGATCCAATCGTTACCCAAAAGCCCCGCCTCTGAACGTTACTGCACTGGGGACTATGTTTATAACGTGAGACTTTAGGGGACATTTGAGATCCAAACCATAACACTGAGCTTCAACATCTTGTTAAGCAAGAACACAAACCTCACCATACAAGAAATCAAATGTGGCAGGTCTAAATGCAGTTGTAAAAGCCAATACATCCAAGCTGGGCGTGGTGGCTCACACATGTAATCCCAGTACTTGAGAGGCTGAGACAGGAGGATCACAGGTTCATGGCCAGCCTCAGCAATTTAGTGAGGCCTTCTGCAACTTAGTGACACCCTATTTCAAAATAAAAAAATAAAATAGGGCTGGTGGTATAGCTCAGAGGAAAAACGTAACTGGGTTCCATTTCCAGTACCAGAAAAAAAGGAAGCAAAACTAATACACCCCCAAGCGAAGAAGGTATACTTAAGGTAGTACACAGTGAGTCATCCAGGTCTTTGGAGGAAGGCTGACTTGGGCTGCGCAGACTGGACTTAACCATGTACATGCTTTGTGATCCTCCACCTGTCGAGCCTGGACTTCCCTGTCAAAAGGCTTCAATTACACATACCTACTAGGATGGTTATTAAGATTAAATGCACTACTGTATACACAAGCACTAGCATAATATTTGGCCTATAACGAACGTTTCCTAAGTGCCATTCCTCTTTCTTCTTCCTTTTACTTGGTTAAATGAGCTTCTTTTCAATAGCACCTTGTTTAGCTAAACCCCTCATGTGGCTCCCCTCAGGAACTCTCTATGTAAGTTTGTTTTTCTGCCTTTGTTTCCTTTGCAGGTTCAAGAGTATAGAGAGGCTCTTGAAGCAGTCCTCATCAAGGGCAAAAATGGAGTTCCACTTCTGCCAGAGCTCTACAGTGTTCCTCCCGACAGGGTGAGTTGGACAGTGCTATCACACTGATGGGACCGCCTCATTTGAGTCAAATGATAGTTAATCTTCTGATTTTAAGGTTCTGAAAGTTTGTCTGTAGGTTTCAGGTAACAGAAGTATGTTGTTATTGCCTTAGAAATAAATCACTGTCAGGCGTGGTGATGCATGCCTGTAATCCCAGTACTTGGGAAGGTGAGACAGGAGGATCTCAGGTTTGAGGGCAGCTTCAGCAACTCAGTGAGACCCTGCTTCAAAATCAAGAAATAAATAAAATAGGGCTAGGTGTATAGCTCAGAGGAAGAGTGCCTCTGAGGAAGGGAGGGAAGGAGGGAGACAGAGAGAGAGGGAAGGAGGGCGGGCGGGCAGAAGGGAGTCATTCAAGCTGTCTCACTTGTGGCCCTGTTGTACAGCAAACTAGCACGAGACCAAACTGTAATGCTGCGAATGCTGTAGAGGTCAGTGGGTAGATCACTAGAGTGATGTTGTGTGTGAACTCTCAGCACTTGGGATTCTCTGCTTTGAGGCCAGTAATCGGGAATTGTTTGAGTAGATCTGGCTTGGAAGATGAAGGATGTCCTGTCTTAATTTTTCCAAAATGCCAGTCGGGTATACCATTGCTTCTCCTCTGCACTGTGAAAAAGCATCAGTCATGACAGAGATGGAGTCTTCCATGGTGGTGGTGATGAGGAGACTGAGCTCCTGGTAAGGCCAGCAGCCTCACCCGAGAGTTTGTGGGGAATAGAGGTCAGGCCCTCCCTCCCGCCTACTCAATCAGAATCTGCGTTTTGGTTAGATCCCCTGGTGATTTGGCTGCACGTTACAGTTTGTGGAGGGCTGCCCTGAACTGGTGTTTCAGTGCTTGACTTTTCAGTGCATTGCCTACCAACCTGACTGTGTACAAATCACAATCCGGACTCGGCCGTTGTCTAATGCCTTACGCCTTCCATCACCTCTCATCTGGCCTCTCGGTGGTTTCATTTAGGTTGATGAAGAATATCAGAATCCTCACACTGTGGACCGAGTCCCCATGGGGAAGCTGCCTCACATGTGGGGTCAGTCTCTATACATCTTAGGAAGCTTGATGGCCGAGGTAAGGGGAAACTTGAAGCCTACTCCACTCTTTTCCGCCTTAGTCACTGCAATAATCGCACTTGTGAGGAGCTCATTAAATCTCAAGGATGTCCATTGCCTTTTGTACTTTGCCTTAATTATAGCCTCTCCTTCAGGTCCTCAGACTAGGGAAGCACACCGGCTAGCTCTCAACCAAAATTTCTTGTTCCCTGGCAACCATGTCCCTCATGTTGATCAGGGCTCCCTAATATGGCACTAAATTTGGAGAGATGCAGGAATCAAGGCCTGGATTTTAAAGTCTTTTAAAACTCTCCTCGGTGCCTTGCCTGGTGACTAATGAATGCAATTGTCCTTAGCAATTACTGATAGCGAATTAGGTGCCAACCTTTCAAAGCAACATGATGCTTGCTTCTTTCTTTCTTTTATTTCTCTCTCTCTATTTCTCCCTCTCCTTGCTATTTATTTATTTATTTATTTATTTATTTATTTATTTATGTATTTATTTATATAGTGGACCTGGGAATTGAACCCAGGGGTGCTGTGCCACTGTGCTAGACCCCAGCCCTTTTCAGTTTTTAGTTGGAGTTAGGGCCTCACTAAGTTGCCCAGTCTGGCCTCCAGTTTGCAATCCTTCTGCATCAGCCTCCACAGTACTAGGATTACAGGTGTGCATCACTGCACCTAGCCTGTTTCATTCTTTAATTAGTCATTTTAGGCATGCTGACAACTAGGTAGGAATACCATGGTCTTTTTGTCTGGGGAGTTTAAGTTGCTCTCTGAATGTTCCTTATACCAAATTCTCTTGAGACCGCCCTTAATGAAGCACTTCTGACCTTGTGACCAGCTTTTTTGTGGAATTTTGAGCCTACACAGCAGAGTTCTCTGTCGCAAAAGTTGTCTAGCTTTACTGGCAAATCTCTTTCCCTAGTGTAGTTTATCTTGATATGATGGAACTTAGGTTTCTAAAGCAACACGTTTGAGACTTAGCTGATGAGCCAAGCTCTTTGACCTGTTTATCTATAACCCATTTATTTTCTGCAACTGTTTGTTTTGTTTTTTTCCTATGGCCATAGCTGTTTGATTATCTTCAGGTGACATGAACATCGATCTTGGAATAATAGAAAGAATGCTTTGTTTAAAATATTCTTTAAGCCGGACATGGTGGCACACACTTGTAATCCCAGTACTTGGGAGGCTGAGACAGGAGGATCACAGGTGTAAGGACAGCCTCGACTACATAGCAAGATTCTCAGCAACCTAGTGAGACCCTATTTTCAAAATAAAGAATAAAAGTAGTGCTGGGGGTCTGGCTCCGAGGTAGAATTCCCCTGGGTTCAATCCCCAGAACCACACACACACAAAAGTATTCTTTTACCTGGTGACTTTTCATTCATTCAACTGGAGTAATTAGATATAATGGAAAAAGGAGGAGATGAGTGGTATTAACACAATGGGTGAGTTCATCTCATTTCATAATGGACAGAAACTCAAATCAAGTCAAAAGGTTTCTGATAGCTGAGCTCAGGGATGTACACCTGTAGTCTATGTACTTGGCAGGCTAAGGAAGGAGGATCACAAGTTCAAGGCCAGCCGGGAAAGTTAGCAAGACTCTGTCTCAAAAATAAATAAAAAGGGCTGGCGATGTAGCTCAGCGGTTGATGCCCTGGGTTTGATCCCCAGTACTGAGAAAAGAAAGATTTCTAATGAGCAGAAAGCACAGCAGACACATGAACAAATGAGAATGAAAGCATAATTAATGACTTCAAGTATTGATAATAGACATTGTGTTCTGATCATCTTAATAGGAATGCCATCATATACATACTCAGAGAAGATAGACGAGTAACCAGAAACTTTCTCTTTATTTACACTTTATACCCCATCCACTTCCAGAAAAGGATTGTGGCAGCCACTGGAAATAAACTTCAAAGAAAATTATTTTGGATGTGAATTCTGGGAGTCCAAACATATTCACAGGCAGTGTTTTTGTCTCCTTTCTGATGTTCTTTTCCCTAAAACATTAGCTTTTTGTTTTTGAGGCATAACATTCTGTCTTTTCATGGTATTCCTTCAGGGATTTTTAGCTCCCGGAGAAATTGACCCCCTGAATCGGAGGTTTTCTACTGTACCAAAGCCAGATGTTGTGGTTCAAGGTATGTATTCTTATTCTCAGCAGCAGAAACTTTATATTAAAGTCTGGTTGTGGGCAGAGATCTTTGGGCCAGTAAATTATGTCTTTATTTTTCACCTTGCATTTTGTTGACTTCAAAATGTATATAATGACCTTGGTTCAATTCGATTCCAAAATTACTCTTAACCAGTAATGTGTGATGTTGGAGACCTCCAAAATATTACTTGATGTTCCTAATTTCTGGAAATTCTTTTCGTTGTCATGACATTTTAGCTTCCTATTCACCTCTGTTTTCTTTCTAACTATTTTTTCAGATAGTACTCCTTTCTTTTCATATCCTCCTATGGTTCTGTACTTAATCACATACCCTTCTCATTCTGCATTTACATATACTCTGTGTTATTTTGCTAGGACTGCCCCCCTGATAATAAACTTGCATCTGACCATTAACTCCTTGGAGAGTATGCATAACCTTTATTTTGGTTCCTAACTAAATTAATTTAAATTTGGGACCATCTACTTACTGTATGCAAAACACTAAGCTGAGTTATAAACATATCAAGAATTCTAGTCCTGATACCTGCAAAGCATTTCGGGTGTTAGGAGAAGATGGGGCATAAGAGGATCCCCAGATGAAAAAGTAGAGACCCTCGATAAAGAAGTTGATTTAACCAAAGGGGACGGACAGGGGGTGGGGGGAGGGCATCCTAAGGCACATGATGTACTTACACAATTATATCAAGGTCACTCACTGAACTGAACTTGAGAGGGAGGGAGGGTGAGGGAGCAGGGTGGGAATTGGGGAAGGGGTCAGATGAGAAATGTGTGCACATTTGTCTTTATCAATTTGTACCTAACAAAGATGTATACATACAAAGCACGAATTATTACAATAAAAAATACATAATGGATAATTGCAAAAGAAAGCAAAGTAGCACTTTGTCACCGAGGCTTCTTACCCCCAAACTCAGCATAGAAAATAATGATAAACCAAGTACCTCGGAGGCTGAGACAGGGGAATTGCAGGTTTGAGGCCAGCCTCAGCAACTTACTGAGACCCTCAACAACTTAGTGAGACCAGATTTCAAAAATAAACGTTTTAAAAAAAGGCTGGCAGTCATCTAAGTCAATCACTAAACTGACCTTGAGAAGGAGGGAGGAGGAGGGAGGGGGGGCGGGAATTGGGGAAGGGTTAAATGAGAAATGTGTGCATGGATGTCTTTACCTATACTAGCTTGTACCTAACAAAGATGTGTGATTACAATGCACCAAATAAGGGAAAGATGAAAAAAAAAAGATTTGTTAAAGTTACACCAGGAGATTTTTGATCTACGTAATGCAGAGCCCATTTCTATTAATGTGGCAGAAACAACTAAGACCTTTGTAGATCGGCTTCAAGCCTTGGTCACTACCTGGCGCTCGTTTACCTCTTTGCTGGGAGGAGTTATCCTAGCAACAGCAATAGTCATTCTAGACTTATGCTTTCTACCACTCATTGTATGTCTTGTGATCAATGCCTATGTTAGTATACAAGCAGATTTACATGGAATAAAACTGCAAGCACTGCCTCGCACAGGGCCTGGTAGTCAATGACGGGTTCGATTTTCTCAGGGCAATATCAACCTAAGACAGGGCTCGTTGAATGACTCATCGAGACCCCATGACGGGTAAGATTAAGCACCTGGTAGGAAACGACCTAAGATAGGCACAGTCCTTCGTGCATTTTAAAATAAAAACAGGGGAGTTGTGGGACCCCAGCTGGGCCCTTTCCCCCCTGGCAGTTGCTATCTACATATATGAGTAATTATACTGACTCTTCTGCTATGGCTACATTGGTGTCTTGAAGTCTGGAGATTGCTCCTAGGATGAGTAGATGAAAGACCCTCCTACTTCTTAGAAAGTAAATATATGACCCTAAAGGAGTATGGTTTTATGACTCTAGAAATTTTGCTTTACCAAGCTATGTTAAGAATGTGGGCTATACGTGAAAAACGAAGAAGTGGTGCTATTTGTGATCTGACAATGATTGATATGTCATAAATGTCTATGTAACCCTGTTGTACTCAAGAAATGTATAAAAAATCCGTGCTGAAAAATAAAAATTAAAAAAATAGCTAAGAGGGAAAATACCCTTGGGCTCAATCCCTAATGTAAAAAAGAAAGAAAGAAAATCAAAAGAGAAAATACTGATAAACTAGAATGAACCAAGTACTACTTTCGTTTCCTTGTAAACTTAATGCAACACATCATCCACCACTAGAGGAGCAGGAGAGAGGGCGTGTTGGTCCTTGGTGGTTAGCTCTAAGCCAGCTGAAGCTTCACTGGGGCTCTTGGCTCCACCAGGTGTCTGCCCTGTAGACGGAAAGTGATATCAAGAATTAGGGAGCCGATCTGGCCTCCTCCCTTGTGGGTGGATAGGCTTACTACTTCAGTGACACACGTGTACTTGGAAGAAAAGGGAGCTGTCCAGCCTTGGCAAGTGCTGGATCTAGAGAAATGTCATTCTTATCCCTCCTAAGTGCTTGCCCCCCAAATCTACAGTTATACTGCACCCTGTATGTTGACTCAAATCTTTATCCCCAATTCATACTTCCTTCTGCCATTCTCTAGCTTGTCATGAGGATATTCCTTAGTTCCCTAATGCTCCTGGCCCTGCCGTTAAGGGTGCTGATCCAAAAGAACCCGGAGAATCAACTCTTCCCAGTGCTATGACAATAGCCTCATTATGATTTTTCCCACTTCAAGATGGCATCTCAGATATAAAGAAGGGCGCCGTTCTCTGGGAGCATTACCTGTGGATAACTAGACGACTCCTAGGTACTTAGCCCCAAAGTATAATCTAATACTCCAGTCGTCTTTTCCTTTTCCATTTAGGTAATTTTTTTAAAGTTCCTAGCATGACACCTGTTTCACCAAATTTCCTTAATAACTGGTTTCCTTCCCTCCAAAGGAAATTAAGTGCCTTGAGAGGTTTTGTAGGTTCCTATGTAAATAAACCCTTCTGTTGATCTCATCTTCTTTCTTTCCTGTAGTCTCGATTCTAGCTGAAACTGAAGAAATCAAGGCCATTTTGAAGGACAAGGGAATTGATGTGGAGACCATTGCTGAGGTGTACCCCATCAGAGTACAACCAGCTCGTATTCTCAGCCACATTTATTCCAGTCTAGGTAAGGAGATTGGCCCACCTGCTAGAACCAAAGCATCGCTTGATCCAGGCTGTTTCCCTTTCATTTTTCCCCTTATTGATCTTGTATTGCTTTAGTAAACTGAAAAGATCCCGTTTCTAACCCTGTCTTTTCTGAGCAGCCTTGATGATTTTAGGTGTGCTTTATGAGTCCTTTGGCATAAAGGACATGGCTGTTTTCAGACAATGTCATGTCTTTATTCCAAGGGTGTGCTTATCTAACATCCTCCCCTTTCTTGGAACCTGTATTTTTATTTCAAATACATGCAGATTGTATATAGAAGAATAGCCAAGGAACTTGTTTTTAGATTTTTTGTATTTTATCATATAATGAACTAGTTGATAATATAAAAGTTCCTTAATCTAATATGTATTTTATTAGTAATTATGAAATTTAGTGATGGACTTTTCACATTAACAAATTACTATACTGTTAGCTAGAAAAAAAAGGATATAGGGGCTAGGGGTGTAACTCCGTGGTAGAGCACTTGTCTAGCAGGTCCATGGCCCTGAGTCCATACCCCAGCACCAAAAAAGGATATACGAAATTTTCAAACTACCTTTATGGAGGACTGAATAATAATGACCCCAACAATATCTAGGTCCTAGTCCGTAAGACCTATGAACATTGTATGGAAAAGGAGACTTTGTAGATAATCGGTTCAGGAGTTTGGGATGGGAATGTAATCATGGATTATTCATATGAACCCGAAATATAACCACAAATGGCTTTCTAAAAAAGAGACCATGGGAGAGCAGACTATAAAAGTAGGAGATCTGATGACAGAAAAAAAAAAAGATTAGAATGATGTATCTATGAGCCAAGGATTGCCAAAGATGCTCACAGCCTCAATATGTTAGAACTGGCAAGGAACAGATTCTCCCCTGAAACCCCCAGAAGGAACTGTCTTCACTGATACCTTGATTTTGTTTTTAGTGTTAGAAATTTTGAATTTTGGTCCACTTCAGATTTTAGGTTTTGGATTAGGGTTGCTCAACCATAAAGTCTGTGTGAATATTTCAAAATCCAGAAAACTCTAAAGCCTAAAATTCCTGTTCTCAAGCATTTTGGAGAAGGAATACCCAACCTGCAACACAAAAAGCTCCCCAAATTGGTCTAGAAGAGACAGAGAGGGGAAGCAGAGAGCAAGCAAGGGGATTCAAAGACAAAAGCACAGTCCCGAATGCCACACCACAGGGATGCACCTTCTCCAGTCACACACCATTGGTCTAGGTTACCACCCAGTAAGTCCGTTACAATGGATTTATCCACTGATGAGATTATAACCCTCGTGCTTTATTTGCATCAGCTCTGAACATTAATTCATGAGCTCTTCAGGGAAGAGCCTATATTGAACCATAACACAACCCTTCGAGCAAAAGGAAGGCTGAGTCCAAGGGTTGTGCCTTGGGCACAGAGGGTGGAGTCATGGGCTTAGAGAACCTCAAACTACAGAAGATGACTACTAAGCATTGAAGTCTAACTTTTGCTCATCTGGATTTCAAAATTTCTTGGGGCTTTTAGTTCCTATTTTCTCCTTTTTGAGATGAGAATGTCTATTATTTATGTCCTATTCTTGTCCCACAATTATATTTTGGAAACAGAAATCATGTTTTCTAGGTTCAGGAGTCCACAAGTGGAGAGGAATTTTGTCCCAGCATGGATCATACCCAGATTCTCACCCATGTCTTATTAGATGGTGAGATTTGAACTTTGGGACTAGTGCCATTTAGAAAATAGTAGACTTGAGTTGATGCTGTAATATGTTGAGAGTCTGGAGGATGTTGAAATAGCATGAATGTATTTTGTATATGGGAGGGATGTATATCTTTAGGGCTCAGAGGGTGGACTATGGAATGCTTACTGATGCCCCCTCCCCAGGCACATCCAGGTCCTAATCTTGGAACTCTTTGAGTGTTACTTTAGGTGTCAAAGGGAATTTAGCAAGCATGATTGGGTTAAGGATTTTGAGATGCTGAAGATTATCCTGGTAGGCTTTTTTTTTTTTTTTTTTGCAATACTGGACATCGGACCCAGGGGTGCTTTACCACTGAGCTACATCTCTACTCCTTCTCCTTCTCATTTATTTTTAAGACAGGGTCTTGCTAAGTTGCTGAGGCTGTCCTTGAACTTCCAAACCTCCTGTCTCAGGCTCCAGAGTAGCTAGGATTACAGGCATGCTCCACTGTGCCTGGAACATGCATCCTTATGAGAGGGAATCATTGGAAGATTAGACTAAGAAGTAGGAGCTGTGAAGACAAAAGTAAGTGGTTGAAGTGGTAAGACTGTGAGGCAAGGGATGCCCAGATCCTTTAGAAGTTGGAAGAGACAAGGAATGGTCTTCCCTATAACCTCCAGAAGGAATCAGCCCTACCGATGCCTTGATTTTGATTTTTATCTCCAGAACTATATGAATATAACTCTGTTATTTTAAGCCACAAAAGTTTGTAGTAGTTTGTTATAGCACCAATAGGAAATTAATATAATCATGAGCCACAAAGGAGTTGATTTGTCAAAACAGACTATATCTTTGATAGTGGACTGACAATTACAAACCTTGTTAGTCAAATGACAATTCTTCAAAGTAGATATGCAAATGTCCAATAAGGAAGTAAAAAGATGCTCAATATCAGTAATAATCACGGAAATGTTAATCAAAACCACAATGAGATACCACTTCATACCCATTATGGTGACTGTCAGAAAAAAGAAAATAACTGTTGGTGAGGATTTGGAGAAATTAAAACCTTTGTACACAGTTGGTGGGAATGTGAAATGAAATGGCATAGTCACTATGGAAAACAGTATAGCGGTCTCTTAAAAAAAAAAGTTTAAGCATAGTTTTTCAGCAATTTCACTTCTAAATATTTACCCAAAAGAAACGAAAATAAGGACTTAAACGGCTGTTTTCTACACCAATGTACAGGATTGTTCACAATAGCCAAAAAGTGGAACCCAAATGTCCAGCAATAGATGGATAGAAGCTAGGCATGGTGGTGCATGTGTGAATCCTGGTACTCGAGAGGAGAGACAGGAGGATCGCAGGTTTGAAGCCAACCTGGGCAATTTATTGAGACTGTCAGCAACCTAGCAAGATCCAGTCTCAAAACAAGACATAAAAAGTGCTGAGGGTTAAGCCTAGAGGTAGAGTGACAGTAACACACTCACACACACACACACACACACACACACACAATAGATGGATGGATGGAAAAACAAAATGTGCGCTCTCTCTCTCTCTCTCTCTCTCTATATATATATATATATATATATATATATATATATATGATGGAATATTATTCAGCCTTAAAAAGGAAGGAAATTCTGACATAATCTATAACATAGATGAACCTTAAAGACATTATGCTAAGTGAAATAATTCAGTTACAAAAGGACAAATATTGTTTGGTTTTAATTACATGAGGTACCTAGAGAAGTCAAGTGTATAGAGACACACAGTAGACTGGTGGCTGTCAGAGGCTGGGAGGAGGAGAAAGACATGAGAACTTATTATTTAATGGAAACAGAGTTTTCATTTTGGGAAGATGAAAAAATTCTGGAGATGGAAGGTGATGCTGTTTACACAATGATGTGAATGTGTTTAAAACCACTGAGCTGTACACTAAAAAATTACTAAAATGGTCCGGGCAAGGTGGCACGTGCCTATAATCCCAGCTACTCGGGAGACTGAGGCAGGAAGGTCAGAATTTTGAGGCCAGCCTGGACAATTTAGTGAGAACCTGTCTCAAAGTAAAATGAAAAAAGGTTGGGGATATAACTCAGTGGTACAGTTCCCCTGGGTTCAACCTCCAGTATCACAAAATTATTAAATGGTAAGTTTTATGTTATGGATATTCTACTGCAGTAGAAAGAAACAAGGACTAAGGACTAAGGAAGGAGCAGTGACTAGACCTAGCTGTGAAATGTATACGGAGTGAACCCTGGAATCTGCCCAAGGCACTGGCATTTCTCTGGTCCTGGCCTCCTAAGAGTGAAGCAACTCTAAAAATGTAGCATATTTGATAGTACTACTTAGGATAAAAGAAGGAAAAAAATCAAATACTCAGTAAAAAATACGTCTGGACAAAAAAAAATTGTGTTAGGAGTTTTGTCAGTTTTGCCATGAGAGGATATTCAATGTGTATTTTGGAGTGTGTGTGTAAATTTCAAAACAATATGTGTAGTAGTATCCTGTGTTATAGAAGAAAATGTGTGAATAATTAACCATTTTCTTCTTGTGAGAGGTTTTGATTGAATGAGTGTCTTTTGGAAGACCAAAGGAAATTCAACCGCATTTAACATAGACATCAATTATAGGATGGATTCCAATTCAGAACGCTAAGCCATAAAAAGAATACATCTTAAACTCAAGGAAATAATGTGGATTTGTGCGTGTCTC